>WTSP01003608.1:72872-120721 GCA_025331215.1 Actenoides lindsayi
GAGATTTATTTTTTCTTTTTTTATAGTGTTTTGGCTTTCTTTATTATTTTTTTTATTTTATACAAATTTTTTTTTTTTTTTTTTTTTTTTTTTTTTTTTTTTTTTTTTTTTTAATGCATGGCAATGAAGTTGCATTGGCAGTACTTAAACTTGCAGGGGAGGGCATAAGTAATTCTTCCCTACTCCAAGCTGTAGTTTCTAAAGACAGGAAGCTTCTGCCCTGTGTTGCAGGAATCCCATACCATCACAGAGATGTAGATGAGAAAGCAGCTGAATTCGGTAGGCAAGCAGAGCAGGATGAATGCAAAAGTCAGTCAAACTGCAACCTCAGAATCACTGTTGTGAATGAGGATTGACCCTGTTTTCTTTGGCTCTGTGCCAGCAGAGAAGAACTCTTACCACCATGTTCTTGCAGTCTAAGAAAATAGAGTCAATTTTCTGTCAACACAGAGGGACCAACATGAGCCATGTTTCCTGCCTGAAAGCCACAGTACTTTTAAGGTAGAAGTAGTTGCATGCTGTATCCCTGAGAGGTAGTCCTTTATGGGAATATCTAGCCCAGAGAAAATATTAGGTACCACTCCACTGCCTTGGCTTTTGCTGTGAACAGTAGGTCAGTTGAAAGAAAAGCTGCTGTTAACAACCCTACTAATCCCCTGAGCAAGGATTTAATGAAATATATGAACTGGAACTTCCATTAACTTCTATGGAAATCCTATGGATTCATTGTAAATCTGAGGGGTCCATAATCCTTAAGAGGTTCTCAGTGTAGGCAGGAAGGTCTTGTCTAGGGTTGACATGAAGCAAAAGTAGACACACTCTGAAGAAAATCTAGTAGGGAAGACAATTCTGAGAATGTGTTTTTGAGTGAATTTCACTCTGTCGGTTTGTAGTATGTGTAAACATGAGGGCATGAAAGGGACTGCCTGAATGAGAACTATTGTTAAGAAAAGCAAAACTCACTGAGGAATAGGAAAAAACAACTAAAGAACTAAAACAAACTAAGAAACAAAGGGTAAGCAGGTGCAGAACTTGGGGAAAAAATTTTAAACATTTTAAAATTTAAAACCAGAGATTTAGAAATAAATCTCTGTTTCCTTATTGTTCTTCAGAACCAGAATATAATTCAAACTGATTTACTCCTCTCCTCTTTGGTGTTTCTAACTGCCAAGTTCCAACTGGCAATGATTCATTTTGATGATGAGAGGGTCAATTTCCTCTGATTTTGAATCGTCATCTTTTTCTTGCTTACATGGGTCTCTGCTTCGTTATTTAAGCAGTTCAATAAGGATTTAGGAACTTTATCTACTGTAGGTTTTAGCCTTATAAAATATATAGTGTGATTAAATATTTCCTTTGTTATTAGTAAAACAAGCAATCATTTGGAAAACCTGAACAAACCCAGGCCACAGAGGAGCTAGACATATATAGTAAGAAAATGCTTCTACCATGAAGAATTTATATTTTGAAGGGACCAAATAATAAGAGAAATGTTATTATCTCATTTAAGAATGTGGGATGAAGAACAGAGCAATGAAGTGACTTACCTAATGGTTTAGGTCTGAGCTAGGAATAGAATCCAGACTGCCTGACTAGCCAGGCAGGGCATTAAAGCAGATTGCCCTTCTCTCATCTGTGAGCAATAAGTAAGGGCTACATGTTTAACAGTCTGGAGTTGATGAAATACACAATGGATATTTTGCTTAACAAATTGTGTTTTACATAATGGAGGTCTTTTTTTTAAGAATTAATGTTGTAGCTCATTAATGATGAATTATTTATGGGCTCAGTGTGTCACTGCTGAAATGATACTTCTTCCTAATCAAAGTGACTATATCATGTCAGAAGACACAGGTATTTTTCAGGGAGTAAGTACAAGAAAATGCTGCACAGGATGTTCCTTCCTATACAGCCCTGGTTAAGGTTGACCCTTGAATCACATTGTCTAAGTTGGAAGGAGTGAAAATAAATAAATTCTCCAATTATGAATTAGCATTAGAATTCCAGCCCTGCTGGAGGTTGAATTGGGTAAATTTTAGCCTGAGAGATACAAAACATGGACAAACCTGCCTGGCATGTTGCCTCTTTCAACTGACTTTATGAAAGGTGTGTCCAAGGCAGAAAGAAAAAAATGGCCTAAAATTAAACTAAACTATGTTTAGAACTCACTGGAACTCCTGGAAGAGAAGAAATTTGTTACCTAATTCCATGGGAACTGTATAGATGGGTGAGCTGTAAAACATGTACAGATGGGGATTTAAGTAGAATTGTCTTTACTTAGTACAAGAACTATGAGAAAAGTTGAAGTTTGCGTGCTACATATTCCCAGGTGTGTCCTTAAGCTGTCATTAATGAATGCTATTTGAGATCATTTAAATTCTATTTACATGCAGATTACTAGAAGATAATTTAAGAAGTTCTTAGTTTAGAAGCAGTTTATATGGTTATTCCTCATGAATTATCAGAGCTATAGATTGTTAAAATCAGGACAAATATCTGAATTTTTAGAGATCCATTTAACAGGAGTAACTACTAATCTCCAGTGGCGAGTCATTCCTTTAATTCTGAGAGATTCTTTGTGGGGGTGGCATGAGAAAGGAAAAGAAATCCTCTCTGTTCTTTAGAGGCAGAAAAAATGACCCTGGTTTTGAAGGATTATAAATTTATTTTTCCTAAAGCCTACTGACTTCCAGCAGAGACTCCAGCTGCATGGTGACTAACCCCTTTGGGGCAGGACCTTTCCTTTTGTTTTGTGCCTGCACAGCACTAAAGTATAGCAAAGTTATGGAGTGCTGTAGCAATAGAAAAGTGGGATAATAGTAATTCACTGGGAAGAACACTGGGCAGACTGTAAGATGTATGAAGCTAATATATTCTTTCAAGGACATTATATAAAAAAAAGGAGAAATCCTTTTTTCTGGTCCTGCTGGGTTCAGAAACTTTCCATATTTGTTGTCAGGACACCAGCTACCCAAAAATCAGCTTTGTGCGAAGGGTTACCTCTCTTCTCATTAATTTGAATGGTTTTTCCTGGGTTCACTCCTGAATTTGCTTTCAGTTGCTTCTAATTCCTATCTTAATAGTTATGTCTGAGTGACCCTGCATTGCAAAGCAACTTCTGTTGAAATAGGTTTTTTTTCTCTCCCTTATCATGTAAAAACTTTTAGACATATAGAAGTTTTCAGGCTTCAATATGAAACCACCAAATCTGTCTGCTCCCTTACGGGACTTTGCTTCAAAGCCTTATGAACCTAAGATTAGGATTGCTACCAGTATGGGAGCTGAACTTCTCTGGGTTTGGTTCTGTGGCATTTTACATCAATCTCATAGAGAAAGCATTAAATTCCTAATTTTGAAATATTATTTGTCTAAAATTCAGGAAATCTGGAATTTTTTTTTCTTTAAAAATGAAAAAAACCAACCAAACAAAACCACCAGAAAACCTAAACAAAATTAAACATTTGTAGTCTGTTCTTGTAATAGGACAGGACAAAGAATTGAGGGGGTTTTTTTGGGCCTTTTCATAGCACCTCAGAGAGAGAGACGATAAGTTATGATACTTAAAATTACTTCCAACACCATTACAAAAATCAGAGTAGTTCAGCCACTGCTATTGTTCTTTCAAGTTTATGAAGCGGTAATAAGAGATCTCATAGATTCCATATTCTTTTCTTTAAGTACTATATTTATGACAGGGGTGATCAAGACTTCAGAGTTCATATCTGTTCTTCCAAGTTATATTCACCTCTTAAGTATATATTACTATGTAACATGAGCAGAAAGAGTCACCTTTGACTTTTTTTATTTCTTTCTCTTTTTTTTTCTTTTTTTTTTTCCTTAATGATTCACTAGTTTTCAGCAGCATATGAATTCCCATGAGTTTTGCTATCATGTTAAAATCTTAACCTGACATCTTAAAGATGATGTGAAGAATTCTCCTGGGATATATACAGCTAATCTGATGGGACATTTTGCTGCTGTTGTAAAAGTTGAAGAACTGAAGAACTCAAAGCAGCTAAGTAAATGCTATCTTATACCAACAAAGACTGAATTGCAATATGTTGCTGTTTTTATTATTAAATGCTTAATCTTATGTAAACCAGATAATTGCAATGGAACTGACCCAAACCAGCTGTATAGCTTTTGGCGAAACCCATAAATTATGCCCTGGCTTTCAAACACTCCTGGTTTTAGTTTTATAAATCAAAGCCCAGGAAGAGAGTTTCAGCTGTTCTGAGAGATGGTATCATAAACTCCTGTCACTCTCAAACATCTTACACCAAGCAGAGAGGTGAAGTGTTTATTGACTGAAGTATACAGAGCACCTTACAACACACTGACGGGGGATCTAGGGTCTGCTCTTTCTTCCACCATAATATAGAAGTATTCATACAGTTACAGAAACTCTTTTAATGAATTTTGCAAAGTGGAACAGTTTCAACAGGCAAAATTTACACCTACCACCTATCAAGGCATAATGTTCTGAGAGCTCTGTACATTTCTTACAAGTGGAAAATATCTTGAGATTTAATCGAGGTATTACAGATTATAGCAGAAAGAAGCAGGGATTTGTTGCTAAAGAAGTTGGGTCATCTGTGATCAGAGATAGAGATTTCATTAGAGAGAAGCATTTATGTATCTGAGTTGCTTTACCAGAGTTATATTATGAATCTGTTGTAACAGTTGCTGTAAACATCAGGATTCTAGAGAAAAGGTGTAAAAACATAAAATAATTGTAAATTAAAGATTAAGCATAAAAGGATTAGTAGCAATACAATATATTTGTATTTCTTTTTAGAAACTATCTTCATGTATGTTTTGGCAATATTTCATAAATATGCATATTCAATTACTATATAAATAATAAGTATGACCCTTAAGATGATTGAATTTCAACTTTTACTGTTACCCTAGTAATAGTTCACATTTTCTGATCTTCAGCATTTTGGACCCAATTTTATAATCTTTTCCACACTAATGAGCAATCACTTTAGCAAATAGTTTTGTTGCTGAAGTAAATAGGATTAATCATTTTAAGGATGTACTCAAGAAAGTGTTCTAAAACTAAGCCCTTCGGCTTGCGCTGCCTTTGACTAGTGAGGTCTTTTATCTTCCCTTTTAAGAATATTGCAGGCTTTTACTAATTTGCTGGGAAATCACTGTCCATAAACCTAATGCGTGTCATAAGTAAACAAGGAAATGTTAAGAAAACAGAAGAATGTTTGTAGAACTGCCAAGTTATTTTAAGCTTTGGAAATGATCTCATAATACGGAAAAATGAAAACGAATGTAAATTACTTATTTAGTAAATGGTGAAAAATGACAGGCTAAACTGATATGATTTTTCTTCCTGATAGAATTCTCAATCTTTTTGATGAATGATTCTAAGGAAATTGTTGCACTTATCATTAAAAATCATAATCAATGATTAATTCTCCAATTGTTGGAGATGATGTTGTTAGTAATTTTCTCATTCTGGTGTATCAATATGTCTGACAATGGGTAATGTAAACAGAGTAATACAAGAAATAACCCATTGTATGTTTTGTTTGTGTATTTCAGAACACAGCTTCTGTCCCCTCTATCAAAGCACGAGATCATCTTTAACTGCAATCTCTTGTTTACCACTGGGGGTTGTTCCAAACAAAAACCCTATCTTTTCTTCTTTCCAGTATTTGAAGACATTTTATTTTAAGTTAGATTGCTTGTCTAAGTCCTGTTCTAAACAGTAAATTAACACATATATTAATATATAACATGCCTTGGTACCAGTGCTTCAGGACCTGCAATTATTTTCTTGTACCTCTGTTGTTCTTCTTGTGCTTATTTTTTTATTCGTTGGATCACTTATCAGTTAAGATTATAATTTTTTTTATTGTTATCAGAAAAAAAATATCTGGGAAATTATTGTTTATTAAAAGCAGAATACTACTCAGAAGAATCAGTGAAAAGAATCTCTTTCATTTTTGAGAGGGATGTGTTGTACAATTTTGAATTTCTGAAAACATAAGTATCATCTGGTTCCTGGAAATAAATCTTGAGGTGTTACAAATTTCTTCTTCATCTAACAGGCCAAGTTTGAACAAAATAAAAATGATTTTGACAAAGAGAAATGAGTTCCAAAGTTAAATTGCATGGTTTGAGGAGTATATGTTATTAATATAGCAGTTCTGCATTTAAAACAAATAGTGAAATGATAGTTTAGAAATCATGTTTACTTCACAGCCTTCCTGGCTTATCTTTTTCTCTACAGCTGGCTTCCAGTTGACATCATTTGACATCAACCCATTTCTAAATGAATTCTGGAGAATGACTTGAGAATTGTCATATGAAGGAATATCAGTCTGAGAGACCTGAATAAATGTCAAAAAAACTTGGGTTTGATGCTTTCTGAAATACAAGTATTGGCTGATAGAGCAGAATTACATTACCATATCAAAATCTTCCAGGTAAAATTTTCAAAGACACAAATTATATCACATAAAATTATATTTCCCTGTGTAAGTAGTTTAGCAAATTAAATTTCACTTTGGCTTTTGTTTGGTTAGATACCTGTCCTGGGAAAAATTCACCTAAAGTACTTTACCTTTAAAATTCTGGAATTCAGTTGCTAAACAGTCCATTTAGCAAACTCTACTGCCTTTTGTCAAAAAAATGAGCTGAGAGTTTTACAAGGCACGTAAAGCTCAATTTTTACATTGGATGGCTTGGTGTATTTCCCATAAAGTCACTCAGAGCCATAACATAAGAGCCACAACAAGGTTCCAACACAGGACAGTTTTGAAATGGACACTCACAATTATGTGTACAGTTCTTTGTCATTCTTTGACAGAAAAATTCCATGCTTATTTTAGATCTCTTATGACATATTGAGTACTACATATATTTGGAATCAGCATGCAAATATAACAGGGTTGATGTAAAGGCACCAACTGTGGCCTTTCACGTGTCAGTTGGTAAGATCAGCTGATCAGTAAATTTGATACAAAGCTTTTAAAGCCACTTTCCTGAACATTTCAAAGCAACCTATTTTTGCACTGACATTGTCTACCAAAGAAGCTATTTTGATGTGATTCATATCCCGGTGTTTATAAACACTGTGATAATTTCTGTACTTGTTTCCAGTAAATGTGGAAGAAATGAACAATATATTTTCCTAAATATCCTCACGTTAACGTGTTCCATTTTGAAATTCAATAACTGTTTAGCATTCTAACTGAGTTAATCTTTTATGACTCTCTAGTGAAAGTAACTTGCCATCATACCATTACTTTATACTGCTCTGTTGCTTCCACAGGCTTTGTGAAGCCCTGGCTACACAGACCTATGGACAGAGGATGCTGGCTGCCCTAGCCACCCCAGGTCCAGTTGTGCAGAATATTCACAGTAAGATCATGTACTCTGCCCATCAGTCAGACAGTATCCTTTTTCTCACTTCTTTCTTTCCAACCTCTCGAATATCGCTGTTTTTCAGTACATTTGACTAACATACCTACAGGCTTTTCCCTTATGTTATCAACTAGTTACTATTAATATGAATACAGTAACAAAAAAAAATAGTTAATGTATTATTCACTAGAATTTTCTGATTTTTCTAATTTTTTTTTTAGTTTGGTTTGGGTTTTTTTGTAGGGGTGGGTGTTTGGGGTGGGTTGGTTTATTTGTTTGAGGTGGGGTTTTTTTTGTTTGCTTGTTTATTTTCTGATAAAACTGTAAAGGTGTGTCTTTCATGTAGTTCTGATCCTTTATGGAGTTTTGAATATTACAGAATAAAAATAAATTGTGATAATAATTCATAATCCACTCATTGAAGTGCTGATTATCACTATTAAGGTAGAGTTAGTAACAGTTTTGTGCAAGAGTTCATTCTGAGGGAAAAAAAGCCCTAATAATAAAAAAGCACATCATGTCTTACTGCAGCCAAATATTTGCAAACTGAAGTTTCTGCGAGCCTAAGTGGTAACAGTCATCTTGCAAACAGATGGGACAGGCACATGTTTGTAAACTTTTGCCCTAGGAAGCAAGAGGGTAAAGGAAAAGAGGGAGGAAAAAATAGAAGAAATGTTAACTATTACCTATTGCACAGTATTGGCTTGCACTTAACATGTATAGTAAATCTCTAGAATTAGTCTCCAAGTTATTCAGATACAGCAGGCAGGTCTCGTTTTGAAAATTGACATTGGATGTTTGTGTAGTTGTTGGGTTGGTTCCTTTTTCTTAGCTACAGTAAACAGAGTGACAGTAGTTGTTGGCTTGGTTCCTTTTACTTAGCCACAGTAAACAGAGTGACAGGGTGGTGTGCTAGACTATTAATGATGTCATAGATAGAATGACATTCTATAAACAGAAATTTACACCCTGTACTTTCAATGGAAGCAAAGAATAATTTAAAATTCAAAATAAAAAGGCTGCATTTTTTCTCTCTTTAAATCTTCTACTTAGAAATCAATTAAATCTGTAGGGTTTGTGAAGGCATCTCAGTGTAGTCTAAAATTTAGGTAAGAAGGTAACATATTCAAGAATGACCACGTTGCTGTGTGGTAACATTAAGTGCTACTCTACTTTAAAGAGTGAACTTAGTTGCAGAATATTTTCTTTTTTTATGTTCTAGAATTCCCTATACATCTTGGATGCTATTAATGCAGGTTGTAGGTATTCACTGTTTTTTTACACCCTGTTTCATAACTGGCAACACCACACTTACAGTGTGAAATCCTTGCCACTTTTGAACCTCCTTAGATAGGAAATACTTTCTACAGAGATTCATACAGGAAATCTTTCAGTCATTTTATTCATTACCTTATGATTTCTGAAATATGCTTTATTATTATGCAGCATCCTAACATACTTATCATATCTCTCTCAAACTCCACTGACACTGTTCCTGCAACCATCACAAACTGTTCACAGGCTATCACTGTAACCACCAAGATACATCCAGTACAAGTAAGTACAACCTGAAATCGGTGGCAGAAGCTGCTGTATCCAATGCCTCCTTCTTCCAGTACAAAACTTGTTGGGTTCAGTATACAGCCCATGATGAAACTGGAAATGCAGCCTTTTGCCAGTTTAAAGGAATCATCCAAAAGTAGGTGCTATTTTAGGAGAAAGCTTAATAAATTTGACCGTGGATACTGCTGCCCCTTTCATAGTTCAGTTTCCAGTACAAAATTCAGTGTCTGGGTTTGTTTCCACACACAGTTTGATATCAGGTCCACTATTCCAAATAGCGTGAATATTACAAATAGTTTTCTGCCTAAAGCTTTTGATGCTGGTGAACCAGCTCCTTCATGGAGTATTACTTCATTAGTTCAGGGAAATGCTTGTTTACTAGGGAATAATTTTTATAAAAACTGTCATTTGCTTGAGTCATAATCAGTTGAGGGCTTGAGTGACCAATGACCTCTAGTTGTCTTCATTGCAGTCTGATCACCATTCTTGATACCGTGGACAGGCTCCAGTAGTGTTTGTGTTCTCACTTATAATACCCTGCATTTACACCACAAGGATTTCCAGCATTTCAGAATGCAACAGTGAGGTATGCTGAGCAATAATATGAGGGTGTACTGTCTCAAACACGTGTTTGCTTGGAAAGCTATTGCCGTTGTCACAGCCCCTCTGTGGAGCATTCTGCTTATGTGGATATCTCTTGAAGCACTTCATTATAAAGTCTGTCACTTGTTCAACAAAGGTAAGTCTAAAGTAGTTTAAGCTGTGTAACCAGGCTCAGACTTTGTGCCAGCGTTCCCATAAAGCATTGATAGCATTTAAGCATTAGATTATGAATTCCATCTGTGTAGCTAAACACACTAATATGCAGAAACAGAATGCTTTCTAGTCAGCAGAATTTTTGAGAAGTGAAAAAGTAGTTACTATAAAAGTGAAGGAAAGAAAGCCACTTCCTTTGGCTTGGTTTCTTACAGAAAACAAAGCATGACTACAAAGTTTCATTGGCATGTGGAGTCTCCATCCCTGGAGGGATTTAAAATCCATATAGATGTGGTGCTGAGGGACATGGTTTAGTGGTGACTTGGCAGTGTTGGGTTAATGGTTGGGCTCAGTGATCTTAAAAGTCTCTTCCAACCAAAATGTTTCTGTGATTCTAAGTTTATTGAGGATGGGAACTACTTCTGATAAAACATCAGGAATGACTTTAATAGAAGTTCCAAAAAGCTTTTTGAGATGTTCACAGTTTGCATGTTCTCTTATTTCAGGTATATTAAAAAGCCCTACAAAACACATTCAGCACTAAGCCTTATGTTCTATAGATGTCATTTAACCTGTTTTTTAAATTCAGTGGGAATAGTCTTATGCTTATTTCATTGTGATTTTCAGTTGGAAATTATGGTTTCTTGGGGTTTCTTACATGTACATGTACATGTATTTTAAACATATTTTATAATACAATTTATTACCTGCCAAACTTGAACAGGACTGCACTCTGGGGAGGAAAATAAAAAAATTTAAGGTTGAAGGTCGTGTTAATATCTTTGACAGCAGTTTGCTGTAAATGGTTTTACCTCTTTGAAAGAAATCTGAGAGCTACAATAAATTCCTAATGTTTTTGGTTGGCTTGTACATACTGTTTCGGAGTAAGGCAATAACATAAGTTGTTTTAGACAGAGTGGTACTGCACCAATTGTAACCAGCCAAGATGACTGGGTTATTCAAGCTCTCCTACTTATTTATTTTAGAAAATTAGTTTGGCTGCTTATCAGGAAATGACCTCAGTAAAGAAGCACAGTAATTCAATTATCACACTCTCCTTTTTTCTAACTCTTCCAAGAGAATGCATATGAACTCAATGTAAGAAAAACATTTATTTGCATCTTCTTGTCTTCAATAACTCATTCATTATGTTCCATGCAGCATGATTCACCCTAGAAGGCCTGTCTGCCGTGGGGGAGGCAGAGGGAAGAAGGAAAAATTCTAAGACCACCTAAAATATATCATCCCCTTGTAGTCAGTGATGGTATTTTCAGGCAAAGTACCTCAGTTATCTGTTGAGGAAATTACTTCAGCCCCGGCGCCCTGTACCCTTTGTTCCTGATGGTCCTAAGACAATCAATCAGAAAATGTCTGGACTGGGGACTCTAATGCCCCTAGGGCTGCTGTTACTTTTTGTCAAATATTGAATTGGATTGTTGAAATTACAATATGTCCTCTAGAGATTGTTGTTGATACATTTTAAGGAACTGAAATAATGATAAAAAATTGCAGAATGTTCAAAATGATTCACAGTCACTGTTCAAAGTTCACGCTCTTGCTGCCAGTGAGAAGGAAAACAGTCATGTAAGAGTAAATTCACAAAAATATATGACAGACTTCAGAATTATCTTTCTTAAAAGGAAATCTAGCTTTGGAGAAAGATTCTGATGTCTATGTGTAATTTTCATTTGTTTATTTATTTATTTATTTTTGCCAGTTTTTACTTTCTTTATTTCATATATTTAAATTCACAAGAAGTAATTATACATACTATGAGCTGAAAAAAACAAGTGTCAAATTCATTTGTATTTTCATTTTGTTAGTCATCTTGACGCCTCTTTCAGTATTATGCATGGCTTCAACATGCAACTACTTAAACCTCAACAAATAGTATGACAGATAAGCCCATCATATACTGTTGACGTTGAAAAGAACTCCTTTTTTTTTTTTTTTTTTTTTGTAATATAATTCTAAAGCATAGGGACCATCTGAGTGGTTTTGTGGCTAAGAATACATTGCCACTCCAGTATGCTTTTTATGCGTGGTCAGCAATGTGCCAGCAAGATTTGTGAAACACCCATTCTGCAGGTAACATGAAGCAAGCTGCAAGCAGAGCCTAATACTCCTTTGTCTGTAGCTGGATATTTATCATTCTGGGGAGAGATGTAGAGAGATGATAATAGGAACTTTATTGTAGAGAGAATAAAAACACCCAAAGGGGCGTGTTTTATGAAGAGGCTGAAAATAATTACATAAATAAGAAAGGGAATATTTTCACTTCTTTAAGAAAAAGTAATTTGAAAGATAGTTGTGTCAGATACTTTTTCCAACAGTTGGTACTTTTCTGTACTAATTTGAAGAAGCAGGTAGAATCCAAACTTGTGGCCCCTTGGACTCTTCATTGCAGCAGGCTACAATTTGATGACTTTGCAGTGCTTCAGATATGTTGCTGAACACAAGGGAAATGTGATACTATAGGGGTTTAGATAGAAACCTAGAAGAGGGAACAGGACGTCATCACAGAGGCTCAGAACAACACTGGAAAGAAACAGAAATGTCAGCCTGTAGCTAATTGATAATGTAATTTGTGATACTGGATATAATAATCTTGGGAAAGAGGAGAATGCGCAAAGATTTACAAGCAGGTCAAAGTAAGCCTTCTGCCTGCCTCAGCTGACAGAGTGTATCAGCTCCTTTGGAAGGGTGCCTTTATGGAGACTTTTTTGCCTAACCTAGATGCATGAATCAGCAATCTGCTGCTTTGCAGTGGGACGAGAGCTGGACCGAAATCTTGGTGACTAGTCCGAGTAGTTATGTTACTGGGACAACAAGTGTAAACTTCATCTGTTTGGTGACTTTTCCAAGAAGGATACTGGCACGGTTCTGCTATAAGTAGAACTGGAGTTTTGCAGCTTGTGCATCACAGACACTAACGTATATTAGTGCTATTGTGATCAGATAAAGAAACAAATTTTTTATCTAATTGAGTTGGTCTGGGGAAAAAAAAAAAGTCTGGAGTCATGGAAGGACCTCGCTGTTTGAAACTAGTTGAAGGGAAAATACTTCTGTTGCAAAAATTATCCTGACAAGTTTTTCTCCTTTCCAAGAGTAGATAGATGAATCTACTCTTTTAGATATAAAAGCATGATTTGCAGTTTGAATATAAACCTAAAATGGCTTAAGGATTCAAGTGCACTGGCTAAAAGAACAAAGCACAAAACATCTCTTTGCTTTGAGTAACATCAGAAAACATGAAACAAACCCTCAGTTTTCTTATTTTGCCTAAAATATGAATGTGGTGACAAATAAAATCTCGAACTATTGTTCAAGGCGACAAACTCAAATATGTATTAAAGAAGTTAAGAAGGCTGTTATCTCTAAAGGCATGTTGCATGCATATCACTGTGCATACTGTCAGACGAAGAGTACTATATAAATTGGGGAAGGTTTTGTATAAAGCTACTGAGGAGGTATGTGTCATCCTTAGTACCAGCAATTAGATGCATTTAAGTAACCTGCTTAATTGCAAGTCTGTGTACTGCATAATGCTAAAACACATGAGAAAAACTGTGAAGTAGGCATTAGCTGTTTTTCAGCTGCAATGGGACAGGATACTCACTAAAAAGGGTTAACTGACAAAGTAGATCTGCCTTGTTATATCCAGTGTGTAATATTATGGAAACACCGATAATGTGGTTTTGGTGCTGAGGCCAGAGTTGTGGGAGGCCAGTCAGCTTTGTGAGGGCAGCTGGGGCTGGAGCTGTGAGCAGTAACGTAAACTACTAAGGCATAATTCTCTAGACTTCATTCAACACCGATGTTACAGACTCATCATAAAAATAGTGTGTTTGAATGCAGTTAAGAAAAACAAGTCTATCCAGAGCCTTTGAAAGATAGCTCTAGAACCTGAAGAAAACAGCTGGTAGGAAAGCAGTTTTCATTTAGAGCAGCTCTGAATGGCAGATAAGACTGTGTTATGTATGAGATAGCCCTACACTGCAATAGGGTTTTAAAAACAGGGATCTGCACCAGCAATTGAAGCATCTGTGGTGAGAATAGTTTTAATCTACTGACTTTGAGATGGTATTATACACTGACAAAAAGAAAATGTCAGGGAAAAATAAACCCAAATTGTGTTTGCTATAATAAAAGACCAGAGAGAGGGCAATACAGGAAATTTAAGCATTGCAGAATTTTACTTTTTGTGTTCTGTATTTTTTGATGTGTAAGAGATTTTGATTTTGTGTTCCATACTTTATCATAGCCTCTTAAAAATAATGACCTCCTCTCCCAGCAAAATAATTTTTTAGTGAATAACTTAATCTTTTTATAAAAGTAAATAATTGTTTCCTTCACTATTTCCTCAATATTTGGAAACAGTAATGCAGTAAATCACTTTAAAAAAAAAAAAAAAAGACAGAAAAAAATTAAACTGATTCATTTCTTAGAGGAGAATTTAGTTTAGTTACTGTGTTTCTTCTGGAGTGATGGAAATGGAGTTTAGTCTGTAACATTTGTTTTATTGCCATTCACTTTAGAACCTGATCTTTCATGTACTAACAAACCGACTCTGATGAGGACCCCAGCAAGAAAATGAATAGCAGCAAGTCTGCATCCTGTTCCATATGAATGGCACTGATTTCCACCAAAGAGTGTGGATCTGGAATATTTCTGTCAGACTTGTTACATGTCATAAGTCTCTCATTTGGATGTAGCCTGGCAAGCAACAAAGCATCAAAAGGAGCAGAAGCTTGCACAGGTAAAAGGCAGTCTTGAAAATTACAATGGATTTGATTGCTTAGAGCTTTTTGTTGCCTGGAAGTTTGTTGATTAATGCATTCACTTCGGTGATAGAAAATCACATTGTGTGAGTATGACCTAAATTGAGAAAAGAATGGGTTTGTTTCTTTGTCTCCAAGTAGGCTGCCTCTTGGGTGACAATTCTGTTGTCTGATACACTGAAGTATATTGAGTTCCTGGGAATAAAGCCAAAGTTACTGGGGAATTGGCTTGGGAATATAGCCTTCTTCTAATGCTCTTGCAAACACCGGTTGCAATTTCTGTGCATTTGTAAAATACGCATACACCCACACAGATTTTTAGTGACGCAGTTCTTGAAGGCTTAAATATAAGATCTCTGCAACATTTTTTCATTGTGTCTTTCAGCAAACCCAGGTATCTTAACTTTTTTTTTTTTCTAGAAAAATGATAAGCTAGTACAGTACAATTTTACTATCATGACTAGTGGCTGAATGGTGAGCTGTACCAGATATGGAGTCATGTGGCAACTGTACAAGAACAATAATTTTTAGCACAAAATTATTTAACTAGGATTCTTCAAGGACCTAATATAGGAGATGCTGATTTATAGATTGATAATATGCCCTAGAGTCTTGGAGAGCCCTACGTTTTGCTTCCCTGTTAGCTACTGATGGGACAGCTGCGCTTGTTAATTTGCCAGAGTAGATGTTCCAGAAAAATTACTTATGGTTGAAATGTTTTGTTCCCATATGAATAAAGCAAACTGAGAATAAAACCACACAACCGTCTTTTATTCTGGAGGAACAGTGTCCATAAGGGGAGTTCTGGAAAAACTAGTCTGAATAGTTATTGCAATAAATTGCCAGTGTACGAAGCACTTGCTGATGGGTCCTGTAGCAGCTTTTTAAAAAAATACATTAGAAGTTGAAAAGAACATCTTGGCTCTTAGAACAGAGCCAAGATAGACTCAGAGGAGACAAGAAAACTAAACAAATGAAATATTTAAACAAAAGAGGACCAGAACATGTTTGGCCCTGTTCCAAATGCATGTCAAGTCTCAATGAGCTCTTCTCTTGCAGATGTTCCTGTAGGGCTTATAGGAAAGAATAAGAGAATAAACCAGCACCAGACAGTGTCAACTAAAAAGGATACCTGAGCTAGTATACTGTGAAGATGACTGGGTGGTCACAGACCTTCACTGAACTGACTGGTAAAAATAGATCTTGTAAGTATTTAGGTCTTGCCCAAGGCATACTGGAGCTCTGGTAGGACAGGTGCACCACTGTTGCACTCCCTTTGCAGGCTTCAGTAGGTCTGAGGTTCACATCTTCTTGTGATTGCAGACATCAGAGGCAGTTAAACTGATCTGCAGATGAATTAACTTTGAATCTCAAAGCAAAGCAAAATAATTTTAATGACACATAGTTGGAGGGGATATAATATTGTAATTCCCTATCACATGACCATGCTAAGTATTTACAGATGATGAAGAAGCTTACAAAAAGAAAATGCCAAGTTCAAAGCAAGTGAGGAGACTCAAGAACTTTTTTGCAGATTTGTGATTTCTGTCATCACTGAAATGAGAATTTGCTGCTCACCCCATATATTTGTTAATGAGAGGATCTTATGTTCTCAATTTTAAGCAGCTATTTGTATCAAAAGGCAATATTATACATCAGAAAAAGTCTGTTTGGCCTTTCTGTGCATTCAGAAGAACATATTGGATCACATTCCATGTACCTTTAATATGTCCCTTGAGCTGCATTCTTTGAAAAATAGAGTATGAAAATGATGATACAGTAACATCTGCCAGGATCATCCTATAAGTTTAAATATCATTCTTACATAATGAAGTGTAATCTTGGACCTGTGATTACCAAGCAGTAAAGCATTACCTGACTGCTCAAAATCACACTGGGTCCAGAAAAAGAGATTCACTACAGTATATTGGAGGTGACTGTAATGAGTCAGCAATGATAAAAACCCTCTGATTTTAGTAATAGTGGAACTCATTTTTGCCAGGTACCCCTCTGTTCTTTCCAGTTGCACCCTGAAGCCAGATATATACGTATATATACACATAGTGATTTTAATACATCACATCTGTGGGTTCGTTGAGGGCCTGGAAACATAATTCAGTAGGCCTGGAAAAGGTAGTAATTTAGATATTAGTGTCTTCTGAAAGCACTGTTAATTTGATTTTTCATTGTGTATTTTGATATACTTCAGAGCATATTCTCCCCCTTTGTGGTAACTCACATTGTCCAATAAATGTCAATTATTTGCAGCTCAGAGAAAACTATGATTCTTTAAGTGTGTCTTGCTAAACACACAGCCTGTCCATCAGTATGCACAGCCAACGAACATGCCCTCAATTAGAGAGGACATACCACCATTGTCAGTTTTATATCTGATGTTTTTCCTGTATGTGGATGGATAATAAACTTTCAGTGGCTACTTCAAATAAATGTTTTGAAAGAAATGTATAGAATTTCAAACAAAGATAGTTCAGAATCTACAGGAATGAAGAGGATGCAGAGCCAGATAGTCATATGCAATCGATTGCACTAATTGAAATCTATGGTCTCATATTGGTTGTTAAGAAACTGGTGAATGGAATATGCCAAAAAGTTGTTCTGTGAGTAGAATACAGAGATGCTGCTGATTTGTGAATGTGAAAGCAACACCAATTCAAGTGTTAGGTGGAAGCAAGCATGGTAAATATAATGATGTGCATCTACATGTATTTAATTTGTACCCATGCTAGTTCTGTACGGTTTAGTTACAGTTCAGAGTGAACCATTGCTACAGTAGTCGTTGCCATTATATTCATATATTGCTGTTTTCAGCTGCAATGAAAGAAGACATTATTAAAAAGGAAAGTATTTTCAATCTTGAAAAAGATCATGTGTACTTCTAGAGAGTTAGATTGGTCGAGACATCTTATTTACACTTCTTTACTTAAGTCTGTGGGAACTTTCTTATCTAGTCTAGAAACAGGAGGTCATATTTAAACCCTACAGTAAAGACCTTCAACAGTAAATATTGCTTTAAAAGAAATGGGAACTATTTCTTTATCTTGGCACCCATTGTAGGGAACGGGACAGGATGGCTAAGGAGATCATCATGTAGAATCACCATAGTTAAAGCCAGATATTATCCTGTGAACAGAAGGGGCCAGGGGACTTAAGGAAGGAGAAGGAAAAAGAGAAGAATGTGTAAAGTCACTACCCTATCTCTTAATTTAAGCATATGGGTCGTGACCACTGATGCTAATGGCAGAAGCTTCAGGCTCCCTTTGAACTTTTCCTCTCATCAGCATGTGTGCGCCTGGAGAGCAAGTGGAGAATGTCTGTAAATAGAGGAATATGCAATTTTTCTTCAGTCTAAACTATAATTCCTTCACGATGATAGGGAGACTCTTTTTGGGGGTTCTTAAATCACCAATGGTCCATAGCTGTACAGGGTTTTGGGGCTTTGTGGTTTGTTCTTTTTGGTACCACAGCTCTATAGGCTTTGCATGCTAATATTGTCTTTGTGTAGCTGCAGTATCGTCATTGGCTCACAGGGTGTTCATCCCATCTATGTATGTTTAGTAATTCTAGGCTTTATTTATGTTGTGCTTCTGCTGGATTAGAAATATGATGAACTCTTAGCTTTGTCTGGCTTTCAACTTGCAGCTGCTGCTGCATGTAGAAACTGATGGGGATTCCTTCTCCCTTCAGTTGTTTCAACAGCATTAAAAAGGCATAAACAAGGAGTGATTGAGGAGAAGGCCAGAGATTCCACAGCACAGTGAGGAGAGTACAGCCAGAAAACCAGCTCAGTGCATTCTTCCTTGCAGGAAGGCGCAATGCCAGTTATTCCCCAGTGCCAGAACAACTTACTGAGGAAATGGGTGTGAGTTAAAGACTCTCTGAGTCTTTGCTTCCTTCATTCCTGTGCCAAGTGTACCTCTACTGAAACGGAAAGTCAGAGTGTACTAGTGACTGGCCTAATGCTCTCCTCCTGTGGTCCCAGCACAGCTGCTGGGCTTGGGAATAAGATGCTAGGTTGGAACAGTGTTACCTTCAGTTCCCAAGACTTCTGGAGATAGCTGGTGGAAGGGAAAGTATCTATCAGGGATGTGGATACCTGCTGGGTGCTGGTCCTTGGTGAAATGAGAGGAGGATTTTATTTGGAAGAGTAAAAAATCATGCCAATGCTAGTGAAGTACTGAGGTCTGAGGTGGTAGGAAAGAGAGCAAGGTGCAAAACTCAAAATATTTTGCTAGAACTTACATAGAACGTGTATTTTACCACTCTAAGTGCTCTTATTCCTAAAAACCCACATTTTATAACTTTAAGAAAAAAAATAATCTTTTTTTCCATTATGTCATGAAATAATGTAACCGTATATTGTGCTGGTATTTTCTGCAACAAAAATATATTTCCAGAATGCTGATGTTAGTATGTTTCCATTTTTTGCTTTCAGCATTTTCCTTATTTCTTTGAAAGCTTCCTGATTCCCCTGTCTTCATTTCTTACATTTCAATTACAGTTCATTCTAATCAGCTTTTTAATTACAACTAGAGCGGGCTATTTACAGCTCTCCTGACTCTTAACAACAACTCTCGGGGAGGGGGCGGGAAAAAGAAAAAAAATAAAAAGCTTCTTTTCTTTAAATGAAATGTCACTTTCCACTGTTGAAAATAAAGTGAAACTTTTTTTTTTTTTTTTAAATTATTTATTATTAACTATTTAATACAGACCTGGACTGGAAATGACAGTTTGGGTCAGAGTCCAAACCTTGAAATTATCTGAATTAGATTTACCACAAGTATTTGCTATCTTTTGAAGGAACTGATATTCTAGCTTTCTAAATTCCTGCAGTTAGTCCATTGCATCATCTGGATAAAGCATATCACAATTATGTTAAACTGAGAGGTGTTTTATAACAGAGTTCTGAATATGAAAAACAAGGCAGAATTGCTGTACCAAATTGCAAACCACAGAATAGTCACACAACTTCATTATGATTTTTCAGATCATCTGAGATCCCTTGCTATGAACTTTGTTCTTGTCACAGATTCCAAAGTATCCGTGATGACTACCTGTGTACAGAATATTGAAAGAGACCCTTGAACAAGGAAGTTTCTACTGTCATCATCTGCCTGTAATGTGATGGAAGGAGCTATTGCTTGAAGACCTCTCTTGGAATCCATTAGGAATCACAGGAAGGGAGTCCCTTGTGAGTAACAGAAAAAAATTGGGCTATGGACACTATTCTGTGGAATATATGGCTACACATCCTTCCGGGAACCCCAGCCAAATGTGCTTTTTGAGCTCTCTGTTAAATGCACGTATTTGGCTCATATTCAAGGTTAGCTAAGGAAAATGTGATTGAGTATTTGTGTTCCTAGATCTTCACTGATGTATAAGGTCTTATATTCAGTGGAATTTAGGTGACAAAGTCATCGTCATTTGTCTAATTCTACAAGTATGTGGTATGAAGTGTAAAAATACTCTGATTTTAAACCTTTCTTTAGCACATTTATAAAAATAGGCACAAATTAGTTCATTTTACTTTTTTTTTCTTTAAGTCCAATAGACCCACCAGTGTTTTTATCATCATGTGTATCACTGCCTTTAAAATAAGAAAACTCTGATAGGTTCAGTGCTAGTGCTGTACACTTCTTTTTTTTGTAACAACAAAAGATTGTTGTGCCCTCCTAATTCAATATTCTGTTTCCTTATGTATTTATATGCAAAGCTATTGAATGTACAATGACTGTTAACACATGGAGCAACAGTCTGTGACTACCCTTCTTCAGAAAAAGTAGACCTGATGGTCATGGGCTTTACTGCACTGTGCCAAAGACACCGCCAGTTTAACAGTGATCCCTATCCAATGCATGGATCCACCCTAGAAGCGCTGTCTGCTACAGGCACATGTTGTCACATTCCATTTGCTAATATCAAGGTAAGGAACTAAACAAATACATCCTTGCATTCAATCTTATTTTCCACTTTCATAATTTGTGCTGTCCTTATGTATATAGTTGCTGTAGAACTTTAGGACTCATTCCTAAACGCTGCCCCGAACTCTGGCCACAGGCCCACTAGCAGCTTCAAACTGCTTACATACAAGAGTATGCTCTTCTAGGTCAGAGAGAAGGGAACATTGTTACCTTACACTGAGAAGCAGGAATCTTGTGTTCTTGGGGAACTTTAACCCTACAGAACGAAAAATAAGGTTTAGCTTGCTGGCATCCCAGGTGCCTGCACTCACTGTGAAAACTTGCTTTAACCAAACAGCACCAGGAACCACAGGGCCTGTGGTCACATCTTTTTCCTTTGCAGCATTTTTTGGTTTGTCACTGATTGTGCAGCCTTAATTTCCTGAAAAACTTGATCATTTGAAAGCAGGAATTAGCACTAATGTGTAAGCCTTTTTTCAGCAAACATGTTTTTGAGGCTTTGATTTTTTTCTGTATTTAAATTCTCTTAAATTCCCATAAAACAATGTGTTAACATTTATGTGAGTTAGCACTAATCAGAAGATAGTTTCCTCTGTAACAGTTTTCATTTAGAAAGTGGTGAGTTTTCCTGAAAAAACTTTGAAATAATCATTAGGAATTGTCACTGTAAATATCTTTACAATTTAATATGCACATTCTTATTTTGAGTAGTATAGCAATCCTATATGTCATATGTCTCGAAGCATGAAATCCTTGTGGATGAAGCTATATTCTTTATTTAGGCTGTATGTTGTAAAAGTTATTAGAAATATACTACTGTACAATGATAGATAATTATTCTCATTATATACAAGGGCTGTCAGCTCTGAACTTCCACTCAGGATCTTGTTACAGTTTAGAGACTAGTTCCTGAGAAACAGAACATTCGCAGTGTATAAGGATGGAGTGACAGGGGAAAAACATTTGCTTTGTTGATTGATTGATTGATTATTATTTATAGGAGTGGCATATGTAAAAATAGACTTTGTTTAGGCTTTTCTGTGAGATTTGAAAAAGGGTTAATTGTTTTTCCTAAGGTTTTTGTGGCCACACCTGTGTTCACTTAGAGTAATACATACAGTGCATTTAGTGCATATTTCAATGTAAGTAAGAGTTATGCCACTGGTCCTAAAGGGTTCCTAAATTCCATTCTCATTGCTTCTGGCCTGAGTAGAATAGCTGGGGTATAGCTCTGCATAATCCTCCTAGCAGCCTTCAGCAGCCTCATGCCTGCAGGCTGTGGAATGCCTATGTTGGCACACCCACCTGCTTCCCTCCATCCTACACTTGCTTAGTTTAGTTTCTAGCATGGGTTTGAACACAAGTTGCTGCCCCAAACAAAATGCGGTATGATGCAGAGTTTTACATTTAGTCCCAGCTTGCCCTTTCTCAAAGGGTAATAATGACTCTCAATGGCAAAAGAGCCCACGCTGTAGTCCAGATCTAGCTACAAAGCAGCTTACTCATGTTCACTGGGGTTTTAATTTTAATTAATTTTATCTTCAATATGCAGTAGATCAATTTGCAGACTTAGTGTTAACAATGGGAATTATTCACTTGGCAGATATTTGGTCTATCAGTTCAAAGTGAGTTTTATATTTCTCTTGCACGTATTTTTCTTAGGATCCAATAACTATAAAAAGCCAAAACTTTGGATTAGAACTTTTACTTCGATGGTGACTTCCATGACTAGACTGTGCAAGATATACTAGTACAGCACTTGGGATATTTTCAAAGGATGCAATCTTTGTATGTCACAGAGTGGCATGGTATTCTGTGCAATAGGTGATATGAAATTGGTTGTTTGGTGGGGATTTTTGGTTTATTTTCTAGTGTATTTGTTGATATGTCTAAATATTGCAAAGCTGCTTGTGCTATTAGAGTACTTCTGCTGTTAAAATTATATATAAAATGTTAGAATTGCTGTTTACTCTTAGTGGCAGAGGTCAAGATGCTATGCTTTATTTTTCTTTCAGAAAAAAATACTTTGTTTACATGATTTTAGGCACATATACTCCAATTGCAAAAGCTACCATCAATACAATTTGTGTCACTTTTCTACTGCTGGGCATAAGGACAACATATTGTAGGCAGTAACATTTGGATTTGGGAAACTGGCTTTATTTCTTTTCTTTATAGTTACTTATATAAAAGTATAAAATAATAATTAAATGTAACAGGTTAAACGCTGCAGACACAGAGGATCTGGATCACCGAGCAGCAGTAAGTGGTATTAGTAGGTATTGGTAGAAAAGAGTAAGCCACATGGTTAGCTAGAGAAATGGAGTAACAGACATAAATTAATACTGGTAGAGTCTGCAACAACTTCCTCTGACAGACATTCCATCCAAAGAACTAGAGAGCTACAAAATAACCTGGAGTTACAGGCTTCTGCTCAAAAGTCAGGAAAGGGAGTTGGGAGATTGTGCATTTGTTGATTGGACATTATCACACTTTAAATACAGGTAGCATATACACAGTAGTATTAATACCTTTATGTGTTCAAATATTGCTTGGCTTAATTCGTCAGTCTTCTTTTAATTTTTTTTATTGAGTACCTTTCTTTAGCTCAGGTTTGCTTATATACTTTAGCTGAGAAGAGATTTCAGAGTAAAGTTGTTTTAAAGCCCCAAGACAATGATTTCTTCCTGTTCCTCCTCCACCCTTAACTACTACCACACATCCTTTGCTGACATTCAAGCTCAAAAGGATTCTGCCTCACTTGAAGCAAACAGAGGCACACATTAATTTTTTATTTTTTTTTTTTTTTTTTTTAAGGTTTTGAAAAATACTGTTCTTTAGCTTGCCAATAAAGAAACAGAGCTGGACTAAACAATTGAGTCCAATACAACCTTCCCTAATTCAGTTTCCACGTATTTTGAGAATTTTTAAAATGTCAGTACCATTCTGGTTTGTACATATCTTCCCTTCTAAATCGTGAAGTGACCATTGCTCTGCTGTCTTCTAGGGGGGGTTACAGCCCTGTGTGCAATGCAAATATAGTCTTCTTGCTGTTATCTTCATCTCCTAAACCCACCATCCCATAAATCCTTTAAACTCTGCAGTCTTCCATTGTTGTTTTTTTTTAAAAAAAAAAGGTTCAATAACCCATTTATTTATTATTCTGAATACTTACTTACTAATTCACTCTCAGCTTTCACTTTCCCCAAAAAGTTAATACAGTGGGGAAAAAAAAAAGCAACTTCTCCCCTGAGCTGCCAAATAGCTGATATGCTCCAGCATTCCATGGTCTAAACACAATTTTAAGCCATCAGTTGGGCACAGGCCACATCCCAACAGTATCACTGGTTAAACTACTTAATCCATCTTTCACCTTTGTCACATGGACAATGAGGTATGAATTCTTACTACTATGTATAAAGGATTTGAGAAGTTTAGATTGAAAAAAAAAATATAAAAAAAGTGAAAACTTCAGTGTGTTTACCAGCACTCATTTGCTGGTATATATAATATATAATATATATAATATATCTATAATATATATAATATATTCTAAAGTGATTTACACAACTTAGAAGTGTATATAAATAATCAAACATGTCAGTCATAGCTTATTCCAGTTATAATTATTGTATCACAGTGCAGTAGAACTGAAATTTAACTATTAATTAAAGTGTATTTATTAGTTGTATTGCTGTCTGTTCTGGGTTATATGACCTCCCATTTGGACGTAAGTTAAGGGTGTAGGGCCATGGCAACTCTTAGTATACTAAGCCCTTTAATAGCAAATAAATTATTAATTTATTTAATTTACTAATATAAAAATATTAGTTTGAGAGGCATTGTTTCAGTTTCAGTTGAAGGTTTTCATACTGTTTTAGCTTTTAAACTTGTATCACAAGGAAACTGTGAACAGAGTCACCAGATGTGCTCATTTTTAACCCAAATCTCTGAAATGAGGAAATACAGGCTAAGTGCAGTATTGGGCTGCTTTTGACAGCTATAAGCCAGCTAATAGCAAAGAACCATGTTTGCTTGTAGACCTAAGACGTTTAACAATTCTACATGGTGATTTCTTGTACAGCTTTTAATCAATATCTGCTGAAGAAGAGCTTGATGGCACTTCTTGAGCTGTGATCCGGACCTTAGGTTCACCCAGACATGAAGTCTAGGAACAGCACTCTGAACTGGCCCAATGTCACTACAGGTAAAAAGCTTCCACACTAGAGCTGCTACAGCCAGATATTGCTGTGGATAGTGCCTGTGTTGAAGGGAGAACTGGGTGAGTCACACAGTTAAGACATCTGTGAAAACTGAGTTTAGTTTTGTTATTTCTATATGACAGCAGAAGAGATCAGAATAAATGTAGTAACAGTTTATTGATCACAAACATAATACTTCTTTCAGCAATTAATATGCATGATGGTTCATAGGAACAAACTGAAAATAAAGCACAACCGAAAAATAGCTTCACATTTTTTCCATTTCAGTCTTAGTGTAAGCAATAAATACAATGTTATAGCTTCTATTAATCTTATTTACATAGTATAATACTTGAACGCTGCCTGGTATCCAGCCCAAATGTTTCATGACGTGAAAAGGAGGACGTGTTGCAGCATTTCTACAGCCAAACACTGTAGTAGATCATCACAATGAAAAAATTACATAGCATCAATGTGAACATTAAAAAAACCCAAACAAACGGCTGAGGGCACCCTGCAATGGAGTGTTTTATTAACTGAAGACAGTAGCATTAAAAACATTCAGGAATCTCCCATAGAACACTAACATGTGATATTACAGATACCAAATACAAGACAAGTACAATTTCTGTAGCCCCTGTAGATTGATAAAATTAATCCTCACTAAATAACAAACAAAAAAAAAGAGCAAATAATAAAAGGTATTTGCATGTTCAAAGGAATCTCATAGCCCCACCAAAGCACAGTTTACTTCCATCCCCGAGGATACAGATAAGGACTACAACATTCTTTAAAGTAGAAACTAAGCCATGAGATATCAGTGTGAGGATTTGATTTTAATTTATTGTATCAGAAAAACATTTTTAAGAAGGAAACCCTTCTCTTGGTTGTACAGGAACTGAAAAAGGTGAGGTAGGAAGACAAAATAGTGAATTTATATTTTCCAATGCAAAGAAGAAAATAGGTTTGTTAACCTCATGAGGAGTGGGAAACGTAGCTCTCCTATGCCATGCAACCCTCTACAGCCATAAATATCTTCTTGCATATCCAAAGCGCCTTTGGATATCCAAAGTGAAGACAGAAGCAAGCTGTGATTGTCCACCTCGAAGTAGGATGATTGCTGTGGAAAAACAATTTTCCCTCCTAAATTACCATTACAAGTTTCTCTAACAGAGGATGGGGAGCAACTAGTACATTACATTAAATGATAGAAGTGTATAAACTATTAAATTTGAACTGTCTAGCTGAGAAGGAAGCTTAATTCAAAATCTAATATTGTATCACACTCTAAACTATCACATACATTTTAATTACAACCAGCCACCTGGTACCATTGAAGTAATTGTCCAATGTTATGCCATAAAGGACTTCAAAGCACTTTTAAACAGACAGATATCTGCCTAGGCTTTGATTCTTAGCTGGTACCCATTGACTCTGAAAATGAAACTCAAGACAGATTTATACCAGTCTGGTCCCCCACACGTAATGCTGCTATACTGGAGCAGGGATTTTCTGCACCACAGATATTCTCAGAACATTGCACAGATTTTAAGTAACACTACATAGATGAGCAAGCAGAGTTGTAAGTAACCTCTAAACACGCTGTAGCTGATATTGTTACTATATTCTTGCAGTTTAAGAGACGATGGCATCTGACAGCCAGATTTCACACTATTCTAAAGTCCAGAATCCAACCAATTTTCCAATCATTCCCATCAGTCAACCAGACAGCCTTGCAGAAGAACACAAATCTTGAGTTGTATGTCCGAGGTGAGATTCTATATTAGGAAACTAAATCATTAATAAAACACTTTCTGAATTCAAACTCCAGGCATTAGAACTGTAAAACACTACAGAAAGGTGCAAGTGGTGTGAACTTACTACATTCTTGTAATGTTTCCCTTCTAAATATAGAGCATTTAAAAGCCTTATGAAATCACAAACCAATAAACCCTGTGACAGCAAACTAACTAGATGCTAAAGAAGCTTACAGAAAAGCTACTGACAACAATGTTTAAATGTTGACATCAAGTTGTTTGTATACAAAATTAAGTATTTAAAACTGAAGTGGTCTCAGAAAGAACTGTCCTTCTTTTTTTTGACTGGCTTACATGCGGCAGATATATATTAACTAGCATAATAGTTAACCAGCTCCAGCATTTACTTTTCTTCTACTTCATTTTTGTTTTTCCCCACTTGAAGTAGACTTCTCTGCAAAATAAACCAATATTAAAAAAAAAAATAAAATATATATATATAAACCTACTTTTGTGATTTTTAGTAAGACTTGCCTAAACTCACCTCATATCATGCCCTCATTCTTGAGTATTTTTGTCATTTCGTTTAAGAAAACTATTTCTTTAAAGCATAAAGGTTTACAAAAACAGAGATTGCCACAGACACATTTTCTCAAGACCTTCCTGACAGCCTCCTCATTTTCAGTGAGAGCTTTATTCACCAGTAGAAGTAAAGAAACAACTTATCAAGTTCTGTTCTAAATCAAGTAACTGAGATAGAGATTCAGAATCAAGCATGCCAAAATATTAAATTTTTCAGTCCATAATGTTTTGAACCTTTATAAAACAAACTTTATATTTTATTTTCCAGATAATTACAATTACTAACATTAGTTTGCTTGGTTAGCCTGAATTTCATATACCAGCTTTAAAGCTGGCATGTCATTTGCACTGCATTCAGTCTTGCATGCTTTTCTCAGAAAAAAAACAACCCATACAATTAATCAAAACTTTGCCCCAAGAATGAAGGAATAAATTATCAAGCATATGGCCAGGGAATATACTTAAAAATAAAACAAACCAACGTGACTACAACTAGTTCAGTACGTGATATTTTCCTAGTTGAGTAAATTCATTAAGCACACAGTGAAGTTTCAACTATGTATTAGTGTCTGGAAGGATTTACAGTTACCCAAGTCACTATTTTTCTTTCCGGCAGTAAGGCCTCATTGGTATTCTCCATGGTAAAGCCAGTAAGAAAATTCCAGAAACTTGAGGAGGAGGAGACACCTCTGTATATGCAAAAAATTGTTTAAATAAGATTGCTCAAAGTTTACTGTGAAGTATTATATTGCAGTACGGAAGTGAATGGAATGTCAGACTTCCAGTGGTGTCTCTATGGTCAATTTAAAATGATGGAGAAAACAAACTGGCCAAACTAAACCATCAAGATCTTGGAGTCTGTTATCTCAGGCTACCTGCTGGGCTTTTTTGGCACTCAAATGCTGGATGCAAAATTAACCTGGACAATCTATTGTTATTGTTGCATCTACTTGAACCATTTTCTTTTGTTCTATTTTAGGTTGAATTAAGACAATACAGTATAGTTTTTACACTCTAAGATTCTACAGGCAAATGAAGTTGCTTCAACACGACACAGTCATAAAAACTTCCAAGAAAATAAGAAATCCTTCATTGATTCCCTTTGTACAAAGAATTGCCAACTTTGTCTACACAGTAGAAACTGAAGAGGCAAAGTTTTTATCCTTATATAAATGCACATACATATATAGAGATATATATGTACAGATGTCCATTCTATATAGATACACAGAAACACAAACATATGTATATATGCATATATATACATACATACAAAAAACATGTTGGCTTACTTTGCATCATTCAGGAGAATAAAATATCCCAAGTTAGGTAAAATCTTCTGGCCGTGAAGTCATTAAGTCAAACTTGGAGTTTGCAAGGGTAAGGAGACTGGCACATGCCAAGCCTGTGGTTGTCAGACGTACAGCTTTTCAGTTTTTAAAACGACACTCTCCGTGTCATGGTAGCCCTTCCCATTTAAATGTTCACTGGTGCAGTCATGATTGTAGCTGTAGCCTTGAACATCGCTGATTGTCGACACAGTGTAGGAAGCAGTGCGCGTAGCATCCGAGTGGCTAAAGCTGTGTTCAAACTGGATTTTGTACTGGTTCCAGTGTCTTCTCAAAACAGCTTGGACCTATGTCAGGAAACAAAAAGAAACGCACATAAACAACATTGAAAGATCTCACTGGACTTCATTTGTGGATGCATGAGTGCCATAACAAATGTGCCTAAGCAAATGAGGGAGCAAGGCTCAGTAATCCTAGAAAATGGGGGTACCTACATGTGATCTGTCACACAAGATGTTCTGAAAGATGTACAATTTAAGTAGGCATTATTCTTTGGCAAATTTGGTGTGAAATAATCACATTTTACAATTGTAGTGTACAAGGTGCTCAGAAAAAACACAGGTTACAAGGAGGAGCAGCAGCAGCACAATTTTCTGCTTTCTCCCCTGTGGACTGAAGTCCAATGGGGACAGATACGATTTACAGGTGAAAAAGGTCATTTATAGTCACAGTTCTTTACAAAAAGAATTTACAGCAGCTGTAAATTCTTGTACTCTCAACAAACCATAACTTACATTTGCTATGGTTCTAGCACGAGGAAGCCTTTCTTAATTTTAACTATACCTTAATTAAATGAATACAAGGACAATTTCCCAATCTCCGTATTTCTACCAGGTTTAAAAATAAAGCTGATAAAATGAGGGCCACAGTTGGTTTACATGGTTCCACTGAAAGGATATTATGTTTATGGTAGCCTTCCTCTCCTGCAATATGGTTAAAAACCTGTGCACATTGGACTGATCAAGCATCACATTCATGAAATTCACAGGGAATTAGTCTTTCAGTGACGATACCAAGTGAGGAATACTAAAAAATGCTAAAAAAAACCTGCCCACAGGTCAGAAATATTTAATTTCCTCTTCAGCCAGACTTTGCACACAAAGTATTCCTGCACTGATATTGGAAAGAAATGCTGGGGGGATTCTGACACACTTATCCAGCAGTGCACCCCAAACCACAGGCCTCATTCACAAGCACAACCTTCATTTCACTTCGTTACATACAAAAGAACTGAACAGTGAATGGTGATTCCCACAGTTAAATGCTGACATTGTGGTTTAATATTTTTAGGATTTTCCATATGTCGTCAGGGTTTTTTTGTGTTTGCTTTACATTTCCCTAACACAATGGCTTCTTTTGTCTAATTTTACTCTGGCTTTAATTACGAAAAATAAAAATAAATAGAAGAAAAGGGATGTAATTTTTTAGACTTCCTGCAGTCATGTATCAGAATCCGCTGCTTAAAGGAGAACTTCATCTTTCTCAAGATCCTTACAAAGAAAAAGTAAAGGGGTAAGGGAAAAAGTATCAACTGAGCAACATAAGTAATTAGTATTTTAGGGCAAAGGAGTCGCTCTTTTACTGTTCCTAAAACCCTTTCAATCCATTCTAAACATCGAAACACAAATCTATAACACTGGAGAGATTGTCTTAATACTTTGAGTATATGATCTTACTGCTCTTCGTATCAAAATTCTGTATTTCTTCCGAGTCTAAACAGAGAGTTGTTTCATTACAGGAACTTTCTGATTAATTTGCATTGCATAGCAATATAGAGCCTTAAATCTTCTCATGGGTTAAATACATTTCCTGTAATCCCTCATAAAGCCAAGAGAAGAGGAGTATTCAAAATTCTTTCTTCCAAGAAGGAAGCTTGGAATTTATTTTTAATTTGTATCCATCAATCTGTGCACATCACTAAGCTCTGTTCCAATTCTTCTCCTTTCCATAGTCAAATACCTCAATAAGATCACCCTTTTGTTGCAGACACACACAATAAATTACCTATTGGGCAATTTTCACTGTAGACAACATGGGCTTGAGATGGGAAAATGTCAGCTACTGCAAATAAATGGCTTAACCAAGATTAAAGAAGTCTCTTGGCAGAGCTGGGAAATAAACTAGACTTACCAAACTGCAAAAAAGCCTTATGCTTAGGGCCCCTCCCACAATCCCCCCTGATTGCTTCTGCAACACTTGTTTGTTCCTCTTATTTTCAATTGTTAGGAACATTTGTAAAACAGTCCTAAAGGCTGTCAGGCCCCATAGCTCAAGAGAGGCATCAGTACCCCTGCAAGACAAGTGCCTTCAGGCTCCTTCTAGGCAGAAGACAGTCTGTTCTCACTTGCTCTCTGGCCAGAGACAGATGGCTATAGATAGTATTTCCTGCATGGGCAAACACCATTTCCCCTATGGCCGCCCCAGTGCCCATCACGCTCTCAGTGTGTTTCTGACTAAGATGTGTATTTCTGGCATTCTTCCCACAGCCTCTCTGTTACTGCTGACCCAGTGTTTCATCCCTGTCCTACTACATGTCAATTTTTGTGGGTTGTTAGATCCTTCCATTCTTATCATTGTCTTTCAGTCTTCTCTAAGCCATCCAATCAATCATTTAAAGAAGATCAGAAAAAAATCTCATTTTCAGCACTAATTACACGCTGTTTAACAATATGCATGTCTACCCATGAAATGAAAACAGAATTTTTATCACTCTTTCCTCAGTTTTGACCAGTTACACAGAGCTCTAAATTCAGCTTAGGAGGGGTAGCACTTTGTTATTAAAAAGGGTATTAAGCAGTGCATTTAATGAAAGCAATGTAATAAATATCATTGTATTTCTCAGCCACTAATAGATATGCCAGCTACAGCTGGAAGGTTCTCGATTTCTCACTTTGTTTGTTAGTAATGGCTCTTTTTGATGAGTTTCATGAAGGGCTCCTTTCAATCAGCTCTTTAACATACTAGCAGCTTAATGTTCAACACAGCACAAATTAAACAGCTCAGTAGCCAACAAGAAGGAAAAAATCCCACAACACAACCTCAACTATTGATAAAGGGAATGCAAAATCCTCCAGACCTGAGGCCATAATCTGTATTGCAACATTTCTATAGACCAGTGGAAGGAAAGAAAAAAGAAAAAAAACAAACCCAAACAAAAAACACACACACAAAACAAACAAGCAAACAAACAAAAACAAAACAAAAAACCAAAACCCACAAGCCCCACAAACCTCACATAGGTCAGTATTATCACCTGTTATTAATAGCTCAATAGGAATCTTTCCACTGATTTGTCAGAGATCTGGGACAAGCTTCTCCTCTGACTGCAGCCCGTATCACCCCCAAAGCTGCTCTAGTCCAACTCAAACTGGAAAACATGATGAGGTAGGCAAGAAGCATCTTACTCTGTTGGATGGTAGGACATATGCAGAATGAGTGTGCCCTTAGGGAAGCCCTGTACAGCAGATAAAGATGAAGGGTTTGCATGTATGCCCTTGTCTGGAGGAGGTTTGGGACAAACAGCTGCAGCGGGTGTTAGAACTTGATTTGACAGACCATCCCTGGCTGTGCTGCTCAAGAAGTGGGGACATGTTCCCTGGCTACAGTCTACAGGACATACCAGCTATTTTTCTTACATTTCTTAGTTTCTTTTCACTAGAGCTCTCCACTGTCAGACTGCTTTTATTCCCTTCTTTGCCAGAGGAGGCCTACAAGCCACCACTTGAACAGGGTTTGGCTCCTGATATTTGACATATAAAACATTAAAAGGTACAGTAACAATTGGGAAATGCTAAGACTTAGACAGAAAGAAATCAGTGCTTTTAGCACTTTTAATTGCTAATATCCCACTGGAAAAATCTTTGCCCCATTGTCAGTGTTGATTCCAATATCAACATTCCCCTTTAAAGCACAGACTTGCTGAAGAGAAGCACTAACACCGCTCCCTGATGCCTTGTTCTCATTTTGTTTGGTCTCTAACAAGGTGTTACTGTGACAGGTGACAATAAAGCAGCACTTTGTGCAGAGCAGCTCAGTCACAGTTGCTGGCTTTATTCAGGCATTGGTATGAGAGCGTACAGAGACTGTAACAGCAGCATAGCACTTGTGTCCCTGCCAGCTCGCGTGCCACCAGTAAAATCTTCCAGCAGACAAAGGAAACACTTTTTTTTTTTTCCCCTGTGCATTTTTTTCTAACTCCATTGTCATTGTCCCCATAGATTTCCTTATTGGTACAGTTGTTTATAAAGCAGTAAGTCCTTTCTTGAACAAGGTGTAATAAAAGAAATGAATTTGAACAGTGGTCATTGAAGCACTGAACCCAAAACTGGTTTAAAAAGCATAAATTTCCACTTCTTAGAGAGCAAATACAGACATACATGTTTAACTCATAAAGTCATAAGCCTAAAAACTAAATGCCTAAATTAATAAATGTTAAAATGGCTATATCCCCCTTTTAACATTATCCTGCCAGCAGATATTCAAGAAGAGATTCATCTGTCACCACTTGTAGGAGCTGTGGAAGGGCTCATCATTTACCTCTGGTCAGCCCATGGTGAATTTAGGATACTGAATTAGTGGGATGACTAAGGTCTGTTTTTCTTGTATAGCAGAAGAGAGCATGTGAAAAATAGGAGGTTTTTTACAGCAGAATATTAACAAACACAATTCTCACTGATTATATAGTATTTTTAAATTAGGGTTTCAACTTGTATAAACAATAAAGTAGCCTCAGAAGGTCCACAAGGATTAAAAGGCAGAGCTGTGCAGGGGGCAATGTTGTTTCATAAAAACTGCAGAGATTTCTAGGTTGGTGGTTTATTTTCCCCTTATTATGCACTGGGGCATCACAAATTTGATTTTTTCCAAATAACTGTTTTTAGAAGCCGTTCTGAACTATAAGATGTGGAAGGGAAAGAGCATGTGAAATATCACTGCTGAATGTGTGCAAGTGACCAGATCAGATCCAGAACACTAAATGATGTGTCCTGCTTTGAATCAAATTCATAGGCAGGGACTTGAACCTGAATCTAACTTTATGTTACTATCAGATCAAAAACACTGCTCCATGCCTAGTAAACTGAGAAATCCTCTCTTCCTCTTTTCTGCCTCTTTGGCAAAAAAATCATTGAGACTCATACATTTTGAGAGAGGGGGGAGCAGATATAAACCTTGGAACTCCAAGGTCATTTTACTGCAGTGCAGTCAGCTTTGACCTTAGGAAAAGGAGGAAGGTTGACCTGCATTAATCAATTCTAGTGTTAACCAAATATTTACCTGTAAGTAAATATTACCGTTCAACAACATTATATAAGCACACTGCTACAGTTTTATAATATCAGATAAAAGAAACTAAGGGTTCAGTCACATGAAAACATCTGGTTGCTCCCACACACCTGCTTACAGCCATATATTCCAACTGCACTAAATGCAGAACAAAAGAACAAACAGATATGTAGAAATAAGTGTAGGACTGTAAGCATTGCTCTGCCGAAAGTGTTCGAAAAGTAACAGTTAGTTTCTTGGTGGGGTGTTTTTGTTCATTTGTTTTAGGGTGGCTGGGGTTCTATTTTTTCAAGCAAGAAGATTATGTGTCTCTCTATATATATACATATTTATATTTTTTTTTGGCCTTTCTACCACATTGTTCTCCAACACCATAAGGCCCTGTAGGCTCACTCTATACAGCTTGGGGGCCAGAGTTTCTAGATGAAAGTCACTGTGTGAGCTCCAGAGTCACAGTACTTCACCTACTCAAGGTAAGAGCAGAAATAGTTGGCTTCAACAGGATCAATGCCATATGGTACTGCAATATGACACCACTCTCTAATATAAGAATAAAGAATTTCTTGGAATTGACTGATGATGGTTCCTTAAAAGTGCACTTCTTATTCAACACACATTTCTGACTCAAGCACTAGAAGCCATTAAGTTCTGATTTTTGGAATTATATTTTTCAGCAGTACTAAAAAACAGTTTTCCAAACTTCAGCCTAAAATTTTCCCAAAGAGCTATCATAACATAGCAGTACCCAGCACAGCAACATGTGATCAATAAGCTCTATTCCTGCTGCAGAAAGACCAAATACAGCGAGTCTCCAGGATAACAGATGCTATACAGTTTCTAATATAGACAAATACACCTTCTGAATATTGAATTACAGTTTACTTTCATATGATACTTACTGAGAATTTATATGAAAGTGAGAAGTGTCTTCAATTCCTTACATAATCAAGAGACATGGATATTGCTGAGCACAGAAGAGTCAGTCCAAAAGTACTTAATGATGCCACAAATGATGGCATAGTCTTTTCCAAGCTCTGCTCTTGGTAGCCAGGTTATTATCTTTTTAATTATTTTTTTAACCAATATTTAGATTTTAAAAATTACTTTTATATTATTTTTAAATTACCATCTCTTTAATTGCTGGAACAAAAGAAAAATATATAAAATAGGAAAAGTATTATAAAAATATTTAAAATCATTACTCTACCTCTCCATTAAAGAAGCAGAAAATTGTAGCCACCAGTAGTCCCTGTAAAATAAAAATAAAAATATTCTGCTTTATTTCATAGGCATTATGGATTTTTCCAGGTTTCAGATAATTAGAGGTTCCTGATAAAATTCAGCTACAAGTAGCAAGGAAAACATAATACAAATCTAAACTTGGGGAATTCTTTCTAGAACTACACTGCTAAAAAGTATTGGGCTGGTTTATCTACCATGATATTTCTTTCCTTTAAGAAATGAAAATTCAGCATAATGAGGAAGTTAAAGTAATTTATAAGAATATTGCATGGAAGTCTTAAAAAATTTAAATAACACAATCATTTCTCCTTTGTTTCACATGCCAATTCCTATCTAGCTCAAGTGAGCAAAAACCTGTTTAATGTTTCCTACCTGGTAGTGCATGAGGATGTGCATCACGTAGTCATACACTTCCTCAGCAATCCGGCCCTCTGGTCGCCATGGAAACAGGACAAATTCAATGCCAAGCAGTGGAACAAGAATCAGAGTAGCTCTCACTGCTTTCATGTACAGGTTGGATTCTGCCTTGTGGGTGTCTTTCAGCTTAGTGATGAGAACACGAACAATATTTAGCAGGAAGAAAAGATTCACCTGTCGGAAAAGAAAATGACACTGAAGATAGTCCGAAAAATAATCCCACACAGTGTTTTATGGTTCTAAAAAGCAGAAACTCAAGAAGACTCATACTACATGGATAGCATTGTGACTGTACAATAAGCGTGAGTTAAAACTCTTTGAAAATGCCTTTAAGTAACTGAGAGTGGGCTCTAATATCTAGCATCCATATCCATTCCTCTAACCTACTTAAGCAAGTGTCTATCCAGAGAACTGTCATTCTTCCACTGTTAGCAATCTACACACCTTTTTCTCTGCTACCATAATATCAGTACACAGGTCAATGATCAGGTTTTTTTAAATGATGATGATGTCTTTTTAGGTTGGTCAGGAAAGAGAATGGATCTCTTCTTCCCTTCTTGTATCTAGATACGATTCTTTAAAAAGCACCTGTTTTATTTTTCAAATATGGATTTGACAAATTTATAGAGAAAAAAATCTGATTTAAAAAGACTAAAAAGGATTAAAATTGCAGTCAAAATGCTGCTACAAGGAACTGTATACTCCTGTAGACAAACAGCAGAGTAAACATTCTTACAGTCGCCCCTGGTTGACTTTTGGATCATTCAACAGAACTGCAAATGGGGCAAGAGCTGAGATGATGATGCTCTACATCATTCTCACAACACTACTGAACTTGATTATTTCCATAGCTATTCAGGATTTTCTTGTTAACAGTGGCCTATATCTGTTCATTCCATTTCATACAAAAAAAATAAAATCACAAACTGAACTCACAACTCTGCAGACTGTATCTTTCAAGATGTGAGTGTTCACTGTAAGCAACCACAAAACAAATACACACACTGGTCTATGTGTGCATACAAACACATACACACCCAACAGCCTAAGAATGCGAGTAACCAGAGCAACAGCAACAATGTTAGGGATGATCATACCATATGTTCATCTATCATGCAATAACAGCAGCCCTTTATAGAAACTACAGCTAGAAGAAATGGTGAGAGCTCAGCCAGTCCCATCACCTTACCCAAGGGGCAGAGACAAGACAGTGCTGCTTAGGGACCCACTATTGACAGGAGAGGGCCAGAGCCCGGTCCTATCTCCCAGGAAATTGTCTGTCCTTGTCAACAGCTATGTAGAGACAAAAGGGGGGAGATGTCAGAAAAAAGGCAGCAGAAGGAGAGGCAGAGAGCTCCCTTCTAACTAGGAGTTCCCGGTCTAGGAGGAAGCCTCTGTAGGATAAGTGCAAACGGCGAAGCCATTTCAGACCATGCATGTCACCATGTGCTCCGTAACCCTGGCAGTATCCTTTCATGTCAGTTAAGGTTTTCACGATAAACAGCTGTGTATTCTTGTAGCAACAAGGCCCTTGACAGATATGTGATGTTATTTATATTCTACTTACATGCTATTTAAATCATTTTAACAGGAAATTGTTTTACATAGGAAACCACTGCTGAATTTCTCCTGGAAGTCTCCAGCTACCTTTAAGCTTTGTTTAAGCAACCAAGGTCTTCTGTTCTTTCTCAAGGGATTTATTTAGATTTTATGCAAGCCCACAATCCTCATCCAACTTCCTATAGTACACACAGACACACTTCCTCCATTTCTAAATTTAATCCTTCTCAGCCCCTGCTGGCTCAACATCAGCATGTCTCAGGCACAGAGTTTTCAGTCCTCTCATGTTTCAGTAGCATGGCTGGTTCCTACAGTACTGTCCTTGAATGCTAACTAAAAATGAGAGTTGCAGCAGCCAGGAGTAAAATACCACCCATCAAACTATTTTATTTACAACATGCTGAAACACACAGAATTTTTCTAGTTGTTCCACTTAACCACTAAAAAACAAAAAGCACAAAAATAAGCACACAAAGAGTTTGCAAATAGGTATTAGGACAAATAGAAAAGATGACTGAGGCAAAGGAGAGAACAGAGAACAGTATGTCAATAGAGGCATGCAGCACCAATTTTTGTTCTGTATCTCTTCTGTCACACACACAGTGAGATCAGGATGAGCTGAATTCTTAAAGCGATGAAAATGGGTTTTGACTTTAACAAGCTAGCGAGTAGGTTTTAACACTTAAGCAAAAGTAGGCCAGTGGAACTACTCGCATATATAATCAATAATTATTATCAAATTGACTGTGTGGTTTGTAAAGCCCTAAAGGAGTCCCATTGTGCCAGCTGCAGTAGGAGCACACGTTAAAATATTGGCAGCTCCACAGTGACCTGAAAAACGAACCAGGCAAGTGGACAGAAATGGTAACAAAGGCAGAGGGGGTGATCCTAGATAAAAAGAAATATTGGCACCTACACTGGGAACTTAGTAGAATTTAGGTTCTGCCTTAAGAGTGGCTGTGAACTTAGATAAGCTTCTAAGTCAATAAGTGGCTGCAGTTCTTGAATTAAACACGCCTCAGGTCCCTCATATTTCTAGTTCTCTCCATGTTGAGTTTGTGCCAAGCATTTATGGCAATCCTTATTAGCATGTAGTTGAAGTCTTCCTTAGAATGATATAAACAGACCATTCTCAGCTCAAGAAACTCAGATATTCTCAGATGCTAGCTGGTAGCTCTATCATGTGGGTTTTAATATAGTTAAGCAGCTTCAGATCTGAGCCTGGCTTGCTGGGGCAGAACGCCTCTATGTGCTCATGAAGACAAGTTTGATATCTGGCCAGTGGACATTCCCAAGGCTAGGCACATGAATGCGAACTTCTAAACTCCTGAGTTGTACTGAGTCCGGCTTGAAGTCAATAAATAGGTCAGTGACAAAGCCAGGAGCTCCTGAACTTCCTTATAGTGCACATTCATGGAGTACACCTCTGCTAAAAGAATTTGCATATTTAAAAGGCTGTCAGTCTAAGACATTAATACATAACATCATTATAGGGCAAAACAAACATCCCTGTAATATTTCTTATATAAATAATAGCATAACTAAATCAAAATCTATGCTTTCAGTGGCACCAATGCAAACTAAATCACTAGTGCACTGGCACATCTGAAATCACTACTGTTTTCGCTAAAATTCACACCTATTGCTCTTTTCCCCTCCTCCATTTTAATGAACATTTGTCTCAAGTAAAAACTAACACCACCCTCTACTGTCCCATTCCCACCTGTTTTGTCATCGTGGTTGCTTAGGCGAACAGTTGTAATTAAATGGTCAACTGAAGACCATTCCAATCAAAGTGCAACCTATGCCTGCTCCCATTTCTAGTTTCTTTGGCAGGGATCTGACCACAGTTACATAATAACAGGGACCATAAAAGCAGCATTATTGTTAACTTTATGTAATTGTCGGATTTTCAGTGATGTACGAGAGCTAAATTCCCACTGGTTTCTGCCAATTCTCCCTGGCACCCACTTGACAGTCCTCTTCATGTTCTTTGAGATATTGCTCCTGAAAGTAGAAACAGTGTCTTCTCCCTTATTATCTAATTTGCAGTTTAATATTGTTGCTTAAATGTCTACTAAAGCAGGTCATGCTTAGTAAAGTGTGAAAATTGTATCTGGCAAGCAAGCTGCTTAAGCAAAGGAGGGTTCTGTTCGCAAAGCCTAAACACATCCATTTCATCTAATGTCTTTTCTGAATTGACATTTTGCATTTTTTTTTGTTATCAAGAAGGAAAGCAACTCCTTTAAGGTATTTTCACATCCCAGGCAAGATATGTAGTGGTGTTTAATCTTTATTATTCCTACATGGATTTCAAATGATTTTACTGATTGCACTGGGGCAAGAAAAATGCAAGAGAAACACCCTCAGTCAGCTCATGAACAATACAGGAATATGAAAGGTGTATTTGTATTTGCAAATTGCAAAGAGAATGGACACAGATTCCACCCAATCCAACCATGAAGAGTCAATTATTATGCCTGCAGTAAAATCAAAAGACATTCTTAATGTTGCCTTGAATAGAAAGAAGACTTGACAGTTTGGGACTGATCCAGTACATTTGAAAACAGGAGGAGTCTGGCCACTGTTTTCAATGTGACTTTGTGGAGGCCACTTCTGGGAAGGAGAAAATGATCTTATGTCCTAAAATGAGGTCACTCATGGAAGACAGTATAGTGTTATAATTTCTGTATAATTTTTTCTGTTGTTATTTAAGCAAGCTCTGATTAATACAAATTTCAGCTTTAAAGAGCTTTACGTAAGTGATATATCTGTGAAGAGACACCTGGACAAAGGAAGTAACAACCCACAAGGCAATGTAGAATAGCATACATATTCTGGGTGAAATAGAGCAGGAAAGTGAGGAAAAAAAAACCTTATGACTTTCTGTGAAAACAAGAATTTTTTCTGTGGAATTTAGAGAGAAGAAAAATAGAAAGGATTTAGAATTGGTTTTAAGTTTACAGTTAGAGCACTAGTTAAAATGTCCTTACACTAACATATGTGGCAGACCTGACTAACAGGACAAGACATTATCAGTAATAATTGACACCCCAGGGGCCATGAATCTCAGTAATTTCATGGAGACTGCCTTTGGCTTCCCAAGTAGAGGGTCTCAGGTGTATCATGGTATCAACACAATCTTCAAAATGTAAGTTTGCCAGCTAATTTCACTGTGAATAAAAATGGGAGTTACAAGAACCACAGGATTTATGCGATGGTCTTCAGACAGAATTCTCTGTGCACAGAATGCCCTCTGCAAATACTCATTAACAATTTAACAGAAGAGGAAGTTCATGTAGATCAGAAACTTAAATTAATTCCAAAAAGTTACTTAATGTTTTCATTCTTAGTGAATTTCCTTGCATGAATTAAAAGCCGTAAGAAGAGTCAGCAGGCATGTATAGGATACCTTTTCCACAGTTTGCAGTTTTTGTTACAATAAAAGAGATGCCTGTAATATATAGTCAGCAGCTAATTCTGATCACATATAGAATGCCTCTACACTTCAGCATTCCCTGCATTATGCATTCACAGATATTAATTTATGTAAATAGTTGTGTAAGTAGGTACATATTAGTATTTTATTTTATTGTGCGCCTATTTCTATTTAGCAATAATCTACTGGCTGAATTTCATAAGTTAAATTCAGTCCTAGAATAACTGAAGTGCAACACTGAGTTTTATACAGTGGAGTCTTTTGTTACTTACCCAGAATTTAATGTCTTTAGTAGCAAATATTTGCTTTATAGAGCTGGCATTAGTTTGGAGTGTAAGACAAAACGTTGTGCTCTAAGAGTTCATGAGGACTAATGAACCAGAGGTGTTGCAATACCCCAGTGGCCAAAGCACATGTTGCTACATTAGTATCAGAACAGCGGCTGTCACAGATACTTGCAGAACTATTACCCCTGGTTACTTCACAAGGCCCTGTTCCAGTTTCTCTTCCATCCCATATTCCTACGCACTGGCAGTCCTGACGTTCAAGAGCTCTCTTTCTGAATCTCAGTGAGGTCCAGTCCAGTAGTTGTCTGGCCCATTAGCACAGTGACACAATGATGTTTGTAGTCAACCTGTCAAATGACTGAGGCAGCTAAAGGAAGGATTTGAACATGGCCCTCCAGTACTCCAGGTAATATTTAGTCATTCTTTGTCACTAGCATTTAAGTGGAATGATAATCAACACTGAAAAAAAAAAAAAAAAAGTTTCTCAAAGGCCCAAGGGTACAGCTCCTTAATAAGGCCAAGACTTGTGCATCTGATATGTCTAAGGCATCTACTGGTATAACAGAGTCCTTTGAGTGACAGTGACCTCTAAATGTTAGTTCTAGGCATTAACTGACTTTATAAGCCCATGAAGAACAGCCAGGAAACAAATAAGAAAATCTGAAAAATGCTTACCAACAGAGCAGCACAAATAGGGCCATGGATGATGTACAGCAGATGAGTATCAGAGCTGATCCAACAACTAGAGAAAACAAACAGGAAAAGAAAAAAAAAGAAAAAAAAAAAGAAAAAAAATGGCATTATCTGTTGCACTCCTTAAAGAAAACATACCAATTTTACAAAGCAAGTTGAGATGCTACTTACTTATCATTATAATATAAACTTCTGGCGACTGCATGTATGCAGGCGGGGATCAGTGGAAAACCTGTGAAGAAAAAAATGTTTTCTTCGTATATAAATGTGGCTAATAACTAAGTAAACTTGCATCTCTTGCAGGAATCTCCTGTATTTTCACCTCATCCACACTATAAATGTGCAGAGCAAAGTAACAGGGACAAATTCCATTTCTGTTTTTTCAGATTTCTTTCCAAGGGGTGTGTGGAACTTTATTCCCACTTTCTTGTCAGGAAATTCATTACCAACACAAGAAAGAAAAGGCAAATTAAATTATAGCTTTTTAGAATGCAATACGTTAACATGGATGTTTTTCAGACTGCAATCTGCAATAATGCTACATAGCTCGGTAATATTTAAAAGGTAATTGTATATGTGAGCATCGCTTTAACAGTACAATTAAGTGTTCATATGTCCATACTGATACTTGTTGGGTGTTCAGAAAACATGGTCATCCACAAAACAAATTTGAAAACAGACTCTGGAAATCAGGCCAAATTCAAATTTAAAAAAAAAAAAAAAAAAAGATAGCAAACAAAACCAAATTAGTTTTCTAGAGTCCTTGACATGCTGGTGGTACCTCATTTTCAGGAACTGTTGAGCAGCTATGATCTTTGAACCACATCTCAGCTGTGTCTGTAGTGGGACAGCTACTGAGTGACCCTGGGACCCAGGCACTAAGTCAGATTGTAGCTGAACGTGCCAATGCACGGAGGCTGAGGAAAGAGCCCTCACTTGTCCTTTGTGAACATACTGTTGTGCATTATCTGAAACTACCAGGTTTGGCTTGTTAGCTTTGATACAGATATTACTTGAGACCTTCAGCTACAGCTATTCTGTATTTGCTTAGTGAACAATACAGGTCAAATGGAACTGCTGGAAAAATAAATCCTTGGCCATCTCTAACTCAGTTCTGACCCTCCACCCCAGACATGGCAAGACTTCTCTGAAAACAAACATTCATTCCTGAATAAACATCTTCAACATGAGGAACAATGAATAATTACTTCTTAATGTCTTTTTTATAACAGGAGACTATTTTCTCTATACAAAGGAGGAGTCACTTCCTGATTCCAGAAATGCATAATCTATCTTTTAGCAAAGATAGAGGTACATACAACTTCCTATGCTAATATTTCTAAGCCTGTTAAAACACTACAGACAAAGAAGAGGGATGTGTCGTCGTTGTTCAAAGCTACTAGCTCAGAGAAGTAAAGGTACAGCTGTTCGGATTCCCATGAAAAGAGAGGAAGAGATTGCACTGGCTTGCAAATACATAATGTGAAATTGCATACCCCAGCCAAGAAGGTAATACCACATCAAGTGTTGTTTCTCAGCAAAAACAGCCACCACAATGAGAGTATGCAGGTAAATCCCTTCACACAGCATCCAAAAGTAGTTACAACCCATTAGGTACAGGTAGATGAACTGTGACACTTTGCAACTAACCTGGAGAGAATAAGCAGAGTACAACATTAATTTATATATTGCAAAAATCTCAGAGATTTATTTGCAAAATGGAAAACAAAACAAAACAAAACTGGCTTTCACTACAATTACTTTTTAAAAAAAAAATAGAATTTTCAGGGAATTACAATTTCATACTTCATGGTGACAAAGAAGTTGGACTGAGTCTGTATTTTTAGTATTCAGACATGAGGACCTTGAGATCCTCAAGCATGATGGTAGAAAGCTGTAATCATATTTCCCCTTCTTGTAAACATTGCCACAATTGACTGTTCCCATCAGTGGGGAATCCCTAAATTATCCGATGGTAACTGCACAAAAAAACCAAAGTACTGTGATGAGGGTAATCCCCTCTCAGTTTTACCAATCACAGCATATAAATACTCCAAAGAACAATTTATGGTTTTAAAATGCCTACATTACTTCCTCCCATTTTAACCCAGTCATAGCTATGCTTAGGGCCAGTTGAGACCTTGCATAGTAAGCTCTGGAAGGAAGCTCTCTTATTTACATATACTTAGCTTCATCCAAAATATATTCTTTAATTGAAATGTTGTATTATAACTCCTTATGAAGACTAAAATGTGAGGTTACGGAAAAGGAGCAATAGTTAACTTGCAGATTTGGACACAGTAGATCCTTTATTTTATTTTTTTTTCCTCTTTCTGAAATTGCTGTGTGTTTGATTGATCTATTTCTGGCACTTGACTTAAAACAAACCAAAAATCAATACTGTATTACAACGTTCTGCTACCTAACTCACTTGATGCTGATTATTAGCAGGTATTTCAAGCCTGTTTTCCAGCATGTTGATGAGCTTTCACACTTATCCCAGTTTTCCCAGGAAATGAAAGAGAGAAAAATCAGACCTGAATGGACAGCTTTTTTATGTTGCCTTTTACTTTTAGGATACAAGGGCCAACCTCATCTCTTTTCACAATAAATAAATAAACATTTTTCTCATTTTAAAGGAATTCGGCAAAGTTAAAGCCATCTTCTGAAATACATATCAATGCTTTTTTTGCTGCCCTTCCTTGGCAAATTCAACTGTTATTCAACTGTTTGAACCTTGCTGACATCACCTAGAATAGGCTACTTCCTTGCAGTTGTTTTAGTGTGACAGTTCAGAAGAGCAGTTCAGTATGCTCTGTCTCTAACCGTGATTTTACTATTTCAAAACCTCAGATGTGAAATGCCCAAATAATTGTTAGGCATGTTGTACGACGTAACATGGATACGTCACTACTGAACATTTTAACCTCACTATACAACATTTCATCAACCATTCATGTCTCATCAATTCTGCGTTGCTCAAGATTTTGCATACAAACCAACAATGCTGCCAAATGTACTTTCACTTACTGGATTAGTTGCAACTAACTCCTGATTGTTGGCAACTGCAGTCAGTGAAATTATTGTTACAACAGAGTTGCAAACAAAAGAGAAAAATAGATTTTTATGCAGGGTAATCCTTTGGCAACTCAAGCTCCTAGAAAAGAGAAACAAGAACAAATGAATACACCAGGGGACAACTGCATGTACTTGTGGACAACTCTGAAATTTTGAAATACTAGAGCTCTTTATTTTATTATGAAGTCTTACATCAACCGTTTCTTCAGCTCCAGTCCAGATTTAATAGAATGATGTGAAAGGTAACACCTTCCTTTAAACACCAAGAGGAAGGCAAAGCTAGTACATTCAGTTCCAATATGTTTACACTGAAGGACTTGCTTTGTAGTGGCTATCGAAAGAACGATTTGAATAGCAATAATATTACATGTTTCAGAAGGTTTATATCTTTTTTGTTGTTGTTAGTACCTGAAGAATTTCCCAATTAACTGTTATACCTGAGCTTAAAGAAGCTGTCCTGCCTTATGTTTCCATTTACTGTTAAAGGGTTTTTAAGGATAATTCTTCTACTCACATCCTTGTTATTTTTCTTCCTATACTCTATTGTTAAAGAAATACACAAATAAGGAAAATAATGCAAATCTTTACTTTTGTATATAACTAAGTTATAAATAGTACATAGGATACAATTATAAAATGCAACATATAACTACGTATAATTGTGTTCATGTTTGAGGTTTACTCTTAATCTTGCAACAATAGTAAAGAGAAAAATACCTTTGGAAGGACTTTTTTTTTTGAAAAAAAAACCCTAAAGTTTAGTAATCTTAAACAATACCAAAAGTTAAACATAGTCATAGCAAATTTTTGTTAATCTTCCATTCTAGAGAAAGCAGGTCTAACTTAATGACATTTCAGGAGGCAGGAGTGTTTCTCATTCAAGTTTTTCCAAACAAATTCAGCTTTACAGACAAACACAAAAGAAGACAGCAAGGCTATGTGGATATATAAGCAGTTCAGATCATTGGGAAATTAAACCTCGACTCTGAAAATTCCCAAGAGCAAGTAACTTCCATTTTGTTATGAAAGCAGACAATTAGTTTACAAAGCTGGGTAAAAAAGATGCTGTTAGATTTAAGATCAGGGGTGCACAGCACATAGAAACAAACTGACTCGATAAGAGTCAGACAGCGCATCAGCACCGGCAGCCAGGAACACAGCAGGGTGAGCATTGCCCAGAGGAACTTCTCCCACACGCAAAGAGAAATGATAAAGGCTGTGGTACTGTGGTCACTCTCAGGAAACACTCTTTGATTGCTTCAGAGAAAGTATCTACCGAAGCCTCTGCTGTTAAGAGTCTGTGCTTTGGAACCGCACATACCTGCCTCCATTTAATAGCCAGCAATATGGAGTGCAGGTGATTGACAAAATAAAGTAACTAACGGGAGGAGGAAAATCTACCTCTAAGACATGCAACTGCTCTTCACTGTTACAGAAATCAGAAATACATTGACAAGGTCATCGGGGACAAGTCTAAATTGTCACACAAGGGCGAAAAAAAATAAACAAATCCAGGTTTCTAGCTTTTTCAAAGAGCATGTCTGGGAGAAAAGAAAGTATGGACATTGGTGATTCATTTTTAATTTGGGAGGACAGGAGGGAGAAGATCTTTATATTTTAATAGAGAAAGGCAGATATGGAATAGTCACAAAAGCTGAAGGAGTATACTGAAAACTGTTGAGAATGTGACAGGTGAAACAAGAATCAAAATGATCCCACTGAACAGAACAGTCAAAAAAGACTGGTTATAGGGGAGACTGCACTTCTCAGTTGCATTCTTAGCAACGACTGTAAGAAAAGCACATGAACCACCCCACAGACAGATGGAGTAAGTTCACAGGTTCAGATAGGCAGAGCGCAACACCACGAATCAGGCAGTTTCTGCGAGAGGCCCTGAGACCCTCTAACCCCCATGCAATTAAATATGAGGGAGGGAAACCACCCTAGAAACCAGCACTGACATGCAGCATGAAGAATGACCCTATATGAACCTCTGTTTTCCAAGTGTTATTTGCCTGAAGAAAACAGAAAAGAAAGAGTGTCCAAAATACAGAACACAGGTTTAGATATTAATTAACTGATATAGTATAATCCATTAGTCTTTTTAAATATTGTTTTTGTCTTTTGTTTTAATGCCCCAAATGCATGAAGATTTAGTTGTTATAACATGCAGGGTTATGTTCTTTGAAAATGTATTTTTACATGAGGTGGTTGAGGTTTTTTTTCATATATGGTTTATATATGAAAAGAGAGTCAGCACTAGATTCCAGCTAAGGGCTTTGTGTAAACAAGTCCTGAAGAACTCTGGAATTCTGTCTGCTTATTGTTAAGATTCAATGCACAGGCAAGGAAAAGCACGTACAGCTAATGGGGCCATCTCTCAGGGTCATCCAGCAGCTGTTCCTGTTGCATATGCAAACACACCCATCCACACCCACCTCCACCCATGCATAAAAGGATTGAAAGGATCACAGGACAAGAAACAAGAAAGCAAGACTGATGACATTTAAAAAAGAAGACTGCATTTGGTAATAAAACGATTTTTTCCCCCTAAGCCTCCCCACCCTCCCTCTGTTACCCTTCCTATAATCCTTTTTTCCTGACTGTTTTTCTTAATGACATAATATCCTTAATCACTTAATTCTCATAATTATGAACTAAGAACATTTGAATGACCTACCCCTGGATTAAACCATGTGTAGTAAAATAAAAACAGACCTCCTGCTAAATTACCTACTTCCCTTCCTATTTGGACTCCTGTATGTCTTGAGCACTAGGGAAAAAATAATTTCTCCAATATTTCTCCAAGAGTTACATTACAAAAGCCCCCAGATGTGTTTGAGATCTAATTTTTTAAGGTATTCAAATGTTTAAAAATTCAGCCAGTGATATCCACATATGCACCTAAGGGGAATTATCCCTTCAGTTGAAACTAACTTCAAGTGACTTAGGGACCTTCTATTTCTCTATCAATCATTCAGTTGTTTGCCCACTCTTTAAGTGCAGTGTTGCTGTGCTCTGTGAATGCTTTCATGCCATTTGACATGATGTTTGATCAACAACAACTCTTTTATTGCAGGGGGGCACTTGTTTGTTTGTTCTGCTTGGTTTTTGTTTGGGTAGGGGGTGGGCATCTTTCAAATTATAGCTCCTATTTCTCTGAATTAACTAGGGGTTTTTTTAAGTTTTTTCTTGCCTTGTTTTTTTCGTCATGAAAACCATACAACTATTTTTAAAAAAGGTTTATAATAAACACATTTATGTTCTAGAATATGTAACAGAACAAGAAAACAGAGCTACTGCAAGAAATTACTTGCTTGTGTCATAAATGAGTTTTCAGCAAGGATGATCAGAGTTCCAAGTTTATAATACATTTTATGCTATTAAACCAAGAACTCCAATCCACTTGAGGAACACAAGTCACAAACTGAACAAACATTTCCAATGAGACAATTTTCTGATGAAAAAACAGAATTTCAAATGAAAAAATAAAACATACAAACCCATTTTAATTTTAAAATCCAAATAGTTA
>WTSP01003608.1:129496-157627 GCA_025331215.1 Actenoides lindsayi
AAAAGTCCCTCCCCAGCTTTCTTGTAGCCCCCTTCAGATACTGGAAGGCCACAATAAGGTCTCCCCGGAGCCTTCTCGTTTCCAGACTGAACAACCCCAACTCTCTCAGTCTGTCCTCATAGGAGAGGGACTCACTGACATCTCTGCCTTCAGGCAACCATAGCAAACTGCAGGTTAGTTTCTTCTAAGGTAGACTGAGACTTTCAAACACACACAAACAATTTTTCCCTGTTCTCTTAATAGCTGCTGATTTTTGCTTTTGATGTTTCTGGACAAACTGATCTAGTAAGCAGCCACTTTATCTTGAAGTTACAGCTTTGCACAGATGACAATGGCAATGCAACAATTAATTGTGAGCTGTAAAGTAGTTTCTGTATCTGTAGTAGCTGTAAACTAGTCACTTTATCTGTAGTTTGAAGAAAAACAGAACAACACAGCTATAACCATCTTGCAGTGCAGACTATACTTGGTATTGATTCTTGAAGTGTAAAATGCACCTAAAACAGAATATACAAAATTATCTATTAAGCACCTAGACCACCTATTAAGCATAACACTGTTGCAACAACTCACTCAAAAGGAAGGGAAATGTGTTAAGAGATTTCTCGCGCAATATTTCACTGTGTCTGGGAGTATTATGAGAAGATCAAAAGCTGATCCTGGAATTAAAATAAGAGCTTCTCTTCCGCTTGCATGGTAGCAGAAGACCTCTCCACATTTAGAGTTAGTTATTACGACTAAACCACCTTTCAAAATCTAAGTATTTTGCTTTAATAGCATTGATTACACTGTCATCAGACAAAATAAAAGGCATCACATCTGAATGAGTTTAGCTCCCTTGTACAGATTAATTCACTACAAATAATGCACTGCTACTTAAGATATAAATTTCATGTACCCCAAAGGTCTCTCTCATAGCTAGCTCAAAGATCCCACTGCTACCAAATCAAGAGGGCTGCTGGGATCCGAGTACCTACACACAAACCTGCCTCCTGACCCAAGCCATGTTCTCCCTTGGATCATACTTGCTCCTGTCTTTAGAAGTTTTTCTTATCCTGCAGTCACATACTACAAGAGACTGGTGGATGACAAACAACTGATAATAACTGTACAAAAAGCCCATCCTTTTATAAAAGCTCTTAAATCACACAAAGCAAGCGCTCTATACTTATTATTACACCAAGACCTCTTAACACTACTATAGTACAATAAACAGCATTTTGTAGAATATACTGACTACAAAATATGCAATCACTGCTGTTTATTATACAGCTTGGTGCATAAATACAAGAAATGTGTTGTAAAATCAGTTACCGTTGTGCCTGTTTAACCCAAGCTAAAACTGTTATCAGTAATCTTCACTCTATTTTTACCACTGCCTTGCAATCCTCTAACACTGATTGCTGAAAATTGCACAGGTAATTCAGCAAGACACTGAAATTCAAATATGCTGTTCTGAAAGCTCTTAAAACACTAGCAGGAAGATCAATTAGCATACATGAAATATATTCTTGGTTTGAGCTAATACTTCTTCGGAAAATCCACATGTGGTGTGAACTACAGTGAATAGATAATTGTAAAAACCACTACTTGTTAGCTAAAGAAAAATCTAAATATCTATATGTAGCAATTAAAAGTTGACTGAAAACCAAATACAAATGGAGATACTTAAATTAGCAAAGATGTAATCCATGATAATTGGGGAAAAGGGAGATTAATTCCAACCTATCACAAGTTTGATTCATTTATAGTTGTGTCTGTTTACCTAGGAAGGGAAAAAACCCAACACTGGCCTTCCAAGGAGATTGGAATTAACTACTTGGTTGTACAGTAAATGAGTAATCTCTCTCCAAAGTATGCCAAAGCACATCTGCACAGGTTTAAAACCCATAAATGATGTGTACAGGGCAAGCTTTCTCTACAGAGCCATCCTGTCTCATCAGCTGTTTCTACTTTTAACCTTTTCCCATACTCTCAAGAATAAATGTCATCCTTGATGAGCTCCAGACGCTTCTCATTTCAATGATACAGCAAAAGGGTTAAAAAAAGGAGTCAGCAAGAAAAATACATTTTTGAACTTAAATCACCTGACTACATTTAGTACAAAAGAAAAACCAAAGGCAGCTTCTACCTTAAGCAGTTGCCCTTAAGTCTGGCTTGAATTCAGAATGCAACTCTGTAGGAGCGGGATGGGAGGAAGAGTCTACTTATGCCCTTGCATGTACATTAATGCACACGCACAAACATTTTTTGCCAATTGGTCATCTTTCATTTATTCGGGGGGAGGGGGGAATCAAAACCAAAACCAATCAACCCCCCAAATGTTTTCAATATAAATTACGTATCTTGCAGTGTGCCATAATCTTGCAACACTAAAGTTGAACATGTGTAAATATATAGGTATAGCCTTCCTCTCTGACTGAAAACGGGGATCAGAATGGCTGGACAACCACCACCATCCCCACAAATACCCCCCCCCCACCACCACCCCTGCAGTGTTCTATCACTCCCTGATTTGGTTTTGTTGCCATATCTTCCAGAAATAGTTATACACAGTATTTTGTTATTTTTGATTCTTTTTAGAGGGAGGCATACAATTCAAAGTATTTAAAACCCCAGGCAATGTTTGGTTGTTTCAGCCCAAGATACAGGCAAAAATCAACAAGTTGGAAAATGTCCGATCCTTTTCAAGCATTCCTAATTTGAATTGCTCTAGTACACAGAAAAAACCAGTAGCCTCAATTGGAATTACTGATAGAGCCTTCACTTATATCTCCACTTGCATAAGCTTTCCGGGAAATAGTCTGCCCAGAGTGGGGCAGATTCTTTTATAATTAAAGGGCTTTGCAAATGAGCAGTAACACCCAGACATGAATATATACCAAATTCATTTAGTCCTGAAAGTGGACTGCAAAATCACCACACTTATCTTAGAGAACAACTCGGGGCAATTTGGAAATCTTTGCAATCAGGTAAAATGCCCTAATTTCTGAGGGAATTGCTTTTGCCAGGATTTGGACCCAACTGCTCTGATGCTATCACATTAATGGCCCATAGCTGTATGTGTGGAAATTACCCCATCCTCCTAATAATTACAGGGTTACAAATGCTCAAAAATAATAGTTATGGAACAAATCTCATGACCTCTGGTAGCACAGTTTCACAACACTAGATTTCCTTGTTCTCTGCCACTGTGAATTAAGACAGAAACATCAGCAGTTACAGACTCCTAAAACAGGTGAGACAGGAGATCAAAATAGTTTGATCCTCCCTTAGACAATTCTACAGTACAGAGGCATAAACTTTTCACAACTTCCAAGAGATTTCATAGAATCATAGAAATGTCTAGACTGGAAAAGACTTGCACAATCATCTAGTCCAATCATCAGCCTAACACTACCAAGTCTACCCCTTAAACCATATCCCTAAGCACCCCATCTAATCAGCTCTTAAGCACCTCCAGGGATGGGGACTCCACCACAGCCCTGGGCAACCCATTCCAACACCTGATAACCCACTCAGCAAAGAAGTTCTTCCCCATATCCAAGAGAAACTTCCCCTGGCATAGCTTGAAACCATTTTCCCTTGTTCTATCATCTGTTGCTGGGTTAAACAGGCCTACTCCCATCTCTCTGTAACCTCCCTTCAGGTAGCCATAGAGAGCAATAAGGTCTCCTCTGAGCCTCCTTTTCTCCAGGCTAAACAACTCCAGCTCCCTCAGCCGCTGTTCATAAGAGATGTGCTCAAGGCCCTTCACCACTTTTGCTGCTCTTCTTTGGACACACTGCAGTGCCTCAATGTCCTTCTTGTGGTGAGGGGCCCGAAACCAAGCACAGTACTCAAGATGCAGCCTCACCGGCACCAAGTACAGGGGCCAGATCACTTCCCTGGACCTAGTGACAACACTATTCCTAATACGGGCCAAGATGACATTTGCCTTCTTGGCCACCTGGGCACACTACTGGTTCATATTCAGCCAGGTGTCAATAAACACCCCCAGGTCCCTCTCTGATGAGCAGCTCTTCAGCCCCTTGGTTTTTTTCAGATGTATTCTCCTATAACTGAAGGAACTGATCTCTTACCCAGATACATCAGATCCCTATATTTCTGGATTTTACAATAAACAAAGTTTAACTTACTACACTGGTTTAAAACACTGGTAAAACTCAATTGTGATGCTAATGGAACTGCTGTAAGATGACATACTTATCCTCACTACAGTTATTCTTTCAAGACTCCAGTGTGACCTTCTCTCTTCAAATCAGGAAAATGTCAGGAAAAATGGAACAAAAAATAAAGTAAAATAAAAAAAAAAATGCTCCTAATACTATTTTGAATTCATTAGGAGTTCAAAGTATTAAGTATGTTCCAGTACATCAGACTGTTGTGTGTTCCACTAACTGTTAGCAAGCAGCTTCATAAAGAGAGAACATTGCAAAGAGCTCATCTGAGAAATGCAGTGGCCTACAAAGGGACAAACTGAGATCTCTTCTTGCACTGCAGAATGAAGAGGCATATAGCACACATGAAGACCTCCACAGGTCTTCCTAATCAGGAATTGGGAAAAAGTTTGCGATAGTCATGTAACCACCATGCAAAGTACTGTAGGAAAGAACCTCCAAGTTTACAAACAAGCTGAGTTTCTTCAGACATCTCATTCTCTGAACCCACAAGCACTGCTCACATGCATGGAGACATTATAGTGACATATGGCTGAAGAGCTGGGTGAGGAGAAATTTAATGAAATAAACCAAGGACAAGTGTAGAGTCTTGCATCTGGGAAAGAACAACCCCATGTACCAGTACAGGTTGGGGACTAACCTGTTAGAAAGCAGCGTAGGGGAAGGGGACGTGGGGGTCCTGGTGGACAGCAGGTTGATCATGAGCCAGCAATGCACCCTCGTGGCCAGGAAGGCCAATGTCATCCTGGGGTGTATTGGAAGGGGTGTGGAGAGTAGGTCGAGAGAGGTTCTCCTCCCCCTGTACTCTGCCCTGGTGAGGAGGCCACATCTGGAATATTGTGTCCAGTTCTTGGCCTCTCAAATGAAGAAGGACAGGGAAGTGCTTGAAAGAGTCCAGCACAGACCCACAAAGATGATTATGGGAGTGGAACATCTCCCTGATGGGGAAAGGCTGAGAGAGTTGGGTCTCTTTAGCTTGGAGAAGAGGAGACTGAGGGGTGATCTCATTAATGTTTATAAATATGTAAAGGGCGAGTGTCAGGAGGATGGAGCCAGGCTCTTCTCAGTGGCATCCAAAGACAGGGCAAGGGGCAGCGGGTGCAAGCTGGAACATAGGAGGCAAATGGCATTTACTCTCTTCTTGAGGATTAAAAGAGTGAAGAAAGAGTGGCAGATCTCAATTGTACTGTTCTATTATAACAGCTTGATCATACGTTAGTACGAGAAAGTACATCAGTATGGGAAAGTACTCTCTGTTTCTTCCTTGGACCCCATGCGAGGCATGTCTCAAGGTCTCAGGCTTATTGCAAGTAGAAAATTAGGTCTAGTTCACAAAGATGTTTCACTTATTTAATTCTCTGTATTAGCATGCAAATTTTTTGATTTTGTTTTTGCATCACTCTTAGAGGCTTGCCAGAGGCCTTACAGAGATCACAGAACCATCTGTAGGTAAGATTACACAGATTGAATTACTCCTGTGTACTTTTCCCCATTAATAGCTTTTGGCTACTGTTCAGCTAAGTTTTGCCTCCTGCACCCAAGAGAAATTACTAGCAGTAATTAACAACACTCTTGGCCAGTTCTAATAGATTCTTATGATTTTAGATATTATCATAGAGTGACAGTGGTGTTAGCTTTTGCTGGGGAGGAAGGAACCCTCACTATTTTGTAACACTTTTCTTCTTCTTTTCATTTCACAGGATTGGGTGACATTGTAAATTATCCTGAGAAGCAGCACACAGTTGAAAACCAAACCAACCAACCAACAACATGAAAAAAACCCACCACAACAAAACCCTCTCTGAATGAGGGCTTGGAGGAGGAAACATCCACAAGGTTCTTCCCTCGGAATATTCTGCAATTTTTGCTCTAGAGCAACTTTACTCCTCTGCACATGCAGACTGCAGAGCTGTTTTTTGTGTCTTTGTCCATCACACTAATTTTGGCTCTTTAAAACAGGATTTCCACTAATAAAAAAGGGTAGGAATATTTCCTCCTTGCTTTTACATAGACTGGTCTTCTGGCCACTGTCCTTTCAATGCTTTTCCTATAAATTATGAAGGCTCTTTGCCTCCACCTCAAATATGATGAACTTTCTATTGACTTAAAAACAAATGAAACCAGCAGTAGCAAATGCTGCAATTGTATGTAGAAGATAAGCAAAGGCACTAAAATTACAGTTATAGTTACAATTCAGCAGAATATTTAACTGTGCTAAATAAACGCATCATACAAATGTTAAAAATACCGAAGTGAAGTAAAATTATTTAGGATAAGTAAGAGACATAATACTTCACACTTCCAAAATAAGAGGAAAGTGTTTTCCTGGTTATACTATTTTCTGCCTAAAATACTGATCATTTTGTCTTTTAAACAAAAAATTCTCTCAGAGTCTGATAGCACAATACAGTATAACTTCCTTAGTTCTAATCTGAGACAGCAGGAGCTGGCAGCTAAAATAAAACAACCTTTACTGCAGAAATCAGTTCCCTAGTAACACACTTTACATATTTTCTCAAAATACAAAAAGACTCTGGATAATATTTTGCCCATTACTGACATTTTTTAAATGACAGTATTTTTTTTACACTGTCTTATACAGTGATGCTGACACCCAAAATGCTTCCCTCTTGAGGAACTGGTTGTTAAATGAAGACAACAGGTTCTGGCAAAGCAAACTTTACTGGCAGACTGACACTACTTATTCTCAGAGATGCATTTGTGATTTCCAACAGTTTACAGTTATTAACGCCTCCAGATTTTTCAGTGAAATCTGTTTGACTATCATTCTGTAAGCACGTGTTATGCTTTACAAGTTTAATCCTTCTCACCCCATAGCCCTAATGCAAACTGTATCTTGATGCCCAAAATCCATCATTATAGCTACACATGTTATTAGGTATAACTCACCGAGTTCAGTTCAATGTTCTCTAAGCCATGGCATTTAAATTCTGCAGCATTCATTCAAGCAGAAGGAAACTTAGAAGGAAGGCTGCTCTGTTCAACAAAGTTATCTGTGAAAATGCTAAAGTGGCCACTATCAAACATCCTATAAAAGATTATTAACAGAAATGAAGATGACAGCAGAATAATGAATGGTTAAATTCTAATAACTGATAGATTCAGATGATTTAGTGCTGGTTCTTCTCTTTCCTTTTTTAAATCATATTAATTTCCTGCTACAGTAATTTAAAAATGTATTTTAAAAAATGTTCAGTAAACTTTATTGAAATTTCTCTTTTGCCAAAGCAACTGCTATGCTCTGGCAAGGATGTTCCAATTAACATGTTGTTTTAAATACAAAGGGGTTGCTCATGACATTCTCTATTTCCATGGATTTCATGCTATGAAAAAGTTGGAGAGTTCTCACATTCCTATTAGGTATATTTAATGCCTCATTACCCTTTGCCAATCTGTATTCCTCGTGTACAACAACAACAGAAAAAACCATCCATAACTGAAACTGGAGCAAGGTGTCCACAGACATACGTAGCAAAACTTCATGAGCCAAACGCCAAGAATCATAGGGATGTGTTACTGATGTGATATCAAACCCAATTACACAGTATAGCAAAGTATCACAAGTATGCCACTGGAGTTACTGAATCTTCCTGCCTGAGCCCAAATTCTATTGCTTCATTTCAGATGCATATTAAAAACAGTGAATATCTTAAAGATTTTAGAAGAATGGAAACGCTGAAGGGTGTGGGGCAAGCCCTTACCTAAAAGCAGACACTGACTTCTTCGTTATGACTCTAAGGGAGAGAACAGAGGACTCCAACCACGTGCCCAAATTTAGAGAGAGAAAAAATGTTTTCCATCTTGCTTTCCTCAGCATTCACCTGCTGATACTAATAACAGAAATGTACCCTGGGAAAAAAAAAAAACAAAACAAAAAACCAAAACCAAACAAACAAACAAAAAAACCCACAAAAATAACAGTGGGAAAAAAAAAGGAGTAAAGTTATCTAGATACAATCCTATATTGATGACACTCTTAGTCATATGGTTTAGTTTTAGGTAGTCCTTTGAGGAGCAGGGAGTTGGACGTGGTCCTTCTGGGTCCCTTTCAGTGTGAGATATTCTGATTCTTTGATGTATATGAAAAACATGACATATTCCTCTGGAGAAGATTTCTCCACCTCCAAGCAAAAATATCCCTCTGAATGAAGACAATGGCAGTATAAATTTATGAATTCATCAAATAAACCTTAACACTTGCATAATAACCCTTGCACAGATATCTGAAGTTTTTTTGTTGTTGTTGTTTTTCCCCAGACAGTTCTGCTTAAAGGCTGCAGAGAGTGAACTGCTGCTCTGTGTATCCCTTTCAGTCAGTGTTTTTATTTAAATGACTCTGTTTGATCCTGTTTACCAAGTAATGACCCAAAAGAGATCCAAAGGTTTCTCTGTGAAAATGTTTACAGCATGAAGTCATTTTCTCAGCTGGGTAAGTTTTAAAAAGTTTTTTCTTATTTCTTCATTGACACATGCTAATTTTACAAGAACAGTATTTCCACAGTTCAAAGACTTTTCTTACTGTCAGAACAAAGCAATGGGAATTGGAGAATGGGTTAACCAAAATGGATTGAGACTTTGGTTTTTTCAGAGCTTACCACTTTTCCCCACTGGAGCCAACCCAGTTCAGTATATTCTATGAAACTCACAGGCTTGACATCATTTTCTTCTTAATTCACATTTAGAAATGGGAATATTTACACACAAATACACACAAACATGCTCTCATTCAGTTCTATTATTTTTTTAAGTTTTAATAATTTTGGGGTTTAAATCATATTTTAATTTTTAGGTGAACCATGCCACACTAGCAACTCGGAGCACGATGGGGAAGGAGCAGGTGGCCAGGAAAGGGAGCTGCTCATGCCAGCATAAACAGAGTGCTGCTGCAGCCACTGCATCAGAACTGGTGTCCTAATTTTGGGTTCACTATTGGTCAATGACTTGAGTAGAACTGATGAACCAAATATAGATATGGAAATTTCTCCATGGAAATGTCAGAAGCAATACAGTCTTCTGATTTTGTGTTGAATTTCTTTCTTCTTTTTTTTTTTTTTTTAAACATAATACAAAGAACTAAAATATCCCCAAAGCAGTTTTCTTTTCACTGGCAATAATTTTCATCTAGCTGAGAATGAAATTTCAGAGGGGAAGTTCATGCCAAATATCAGCATCTTCTCTCATGGGATATTTCTGATGCATTTACTAATCAAAACAAGTTCAGGTAAATTTAAGGCAGCTTTAGAAAAATTCAGCTTGATATACCTATTCAAAATAAAATAAACTACTAGCTACTTCAAAGCCTTTACCCGGTCAACCTAAGTCACCACAGTTCAGAATATTTCCTCTTAAACCTAAAATTTCACATGCCAGAAGTCAAAAGTGCAGGATCTGGGATATTTCACCCTTTGAATATTAGACAATACATGTTATACTGTTCTAAATTATGAAAACTACTAATCCGTCATGCTGCAAAAGCCAAGAATAATCAGCAGCCAAAATCAACCTTTTGAATTCTAGTGCTCTGAAGCTTGTCTCCTTTGCTTTTAATTAGCTACAGACATTTCCCATCTTTCCTATGTTCCTTCATCTGTTATATTCCTAAAATGGCTTTTTAGCAGCAAATGTTTCATATTGGGCTCATACAGAGTATGGTAGCTATAAAGGATTTTGTGAGACTCAAGAAAGTTAAAAATCAGAAGCAGTTAAAATTAATCTCAAGAGTATGGAAAGAAATTATATACTCTATATTTTAAAGCCTATAGCTGCATACCAGTATATGCACATCATCTTGAGACCCACAGAGACACAGGGCTTCAGCTCCAAGGGCCCGTGCTCTCAGTACAGTGAAGACTAGCAAAGGCTTGTGAATGACTTTTTATGACAGAAGAGTGGATTCACATACTCAAAGGAGACATTAAAACCACAACAATATCAAAGCTTTCATCCTTACGTTTATAATCAGAGCTTTTCTTTTTATACATAACTCTTCTTCTCACAAACTAGCAGCAGAAATCATGTTAAGGTAGCCGTTAAAAGTGGCAGAGTGTCAAAAAGGTTTTACTACCCTCTACCTACATGTACTTGAAGTGAAGACATGTACTAAGATATTGCTACAGCCAATGACATTTTACGTTATTTTCATATTTTTTGTCAATCTGAGTTAACATCAGTGTTGACAAATTGAAGAAAATACCACCAACAACATTTCAAAGTCTTCTAAATGGGAATTCCCTTCAGCTTCACCCACACCCTATCACACCCATGGGAACATTAACATAAGCAGAACTGCGACACAGACTGAAGCACCCAGGAGGGAAGAAACGCTTTGCTAGAGTCAGTTTAAAAATTAATTACACGATCATAGCAACTAACTAATCATCTTAACAAAATGAGAAATGAGATTCTTTGAAAAAGAAGCAAACTACAAGTGACTACACTAACCTCTCTTGCAGTGTTTGCCCTATGTATTCCTTATACTCATTTGAAAGGATACATGGAGATCACAAAACAATTGGCACCAGCATAAACATAAGTCTCAAAACTTTTCTTGCGTTACATATAGTCCCTCAAAAGGCACTGATGACTGTTTGGACAGTTAAAGCCATATTCAATGAACTAGAACACATTTATGTGATTATCTTTATCAATTATCTTTGACAATGTGCATTTACTTTTAAAAGAATACTTTCTCTTTTACTTGAGGTCAGTCTTTTAGTCTGAATATGTAGAGTATCTAAGTAGAAATCTTTATCACTAACCAAAATAATACATTTGTATATCTTTTATGAAACATCACTTAGGCAAAATTGCTTCTGCCTGAAATTGTATACGTTAGTCCTTACCTGAAAGTAAAAAACTAACCCTTTTCAAAGGTGTCCATCAATTCACAGAATTGCAGCATGGTAGTGGCTGGTAGGGACCTCTGGGGATCATCTAGTCCAGCTCCCCTGATAAAAGTAGGTTTGCATAAGCCATGTTGCATAGGAACATGTCTAGGAGGGTTTTGAAAGTCTCCAATTGTCTCTTGCAGAAGTCTTTGTTGTTTGGTTTTTTTAAATACCAAAGATTAACAACTGCTGAAAACTGGATGGGCCCTGGTCTAACTGACAATATATTTCAGTGACATTCTATTATATTTTCATGCTATTAGTGGAAAAGTGATTCTGTACCATTAACAAATTATACTTGAAGAGCTGATGCTGCTGGGAAAGATGCTAGAAGTTTGAAATAGCAAAAGCAGTTGGTGGGTCATCTAACAATTTAGCTGGCATGCTGTCTCTAAGCCACACACATATTTGATGGCCAAGCACTGCACTGTTTCACATCCTCTGAACAAGAACTGCAAGGGTGGCCATTGCTAGGATTTCAATATTATTGCATAATTGCATTGCTTATTACAGTCTTTCTACAGCGCATTCCATCTGTTTCTCATAGCTGTATAGTAACGCTGCAGCAGAATGAAATTATCACTGCACATTATCACATAAAATCCTCTGCTCTTTGTGAAGCGGAGATTTTTACAGACAGTGCCAGCTGCAATCTGTAGGAAGCAGTGTGAATGTTTCCATGAATTCAGTTAAAGATCATATGCTTAGGGTGTGGCCGTGGGAAAGACTAGTGTATCTTACACACAGTCCCTAAAGTCCAATTAGTGTTCCTTTAATTACAAACAGACTTTTCCATATCCTTTTGCAGTATTCCGCCCTAACTTACCTGAATGCAAACCAAAATATTAACTATGAACATTAAAATCATTACATAAATTGGACACAAAAATCACTGCCTTGATAAACTCTGAGTCTCACTTGGATAAGGTACTTCAAGAAGATGAAATATTACATATCAAATGTAATAAAACATTACAAACCCTATAGTTACAGCAGAGGAATGAGAATCAAGCACAGCTATTCTGGTCATAACTTATGTATAAATGTTATTTATATTTCTTTTATACATTTAAGCACACTATCTCCCCTCAAATATAATAATAATAATAATGCAGAAACATGTAATGGAAAATCTTGGTTAAATCTCGTCAAAATTGCAAGCAACTGAAAATTTCCATTGCAAGCATGGAAAATATTAGGTGGCTTTAATATAGGTGTCCACATTTGCTGCACACTCATATCCTGCATTTATTTTCCTGCATAAAAAAACCCCACAGAATTCTCATACTGATTCCACACTCCATTAAAAAAATCCCTTGCTGAAACAAAATGCATGGAATTTGATAGAATGCTTTCATAAGGATGTCTACCAAAGTTAAGTTACAATTCTACATACCAGTTCCTGCATTTGGACTGCCAGTGTCTCAGATGCAACTGCAGGACTCGTACTCACTATTTTTGCTGACTTTAATAGCAAACCTTGGGACACCAAACTGTCAGGCATTACTTATCTTAGATTGAGGTACCAAAAATCACTATGAAAAAATAACCTTTGCATGCATATTTTTTAATTCTTTCCCATGCCTTTTAACTTAAAACACCTTAAAAGGCTCATCCATGTCATGCACATGTATTTTATTCAGAGTCTGGACTTGTACCCCTCAACTGTTACCCTTGCAAAACTGTATCTGTGTATCCTGTTCCACAGAGCATGCAAAACTTCAAATTCATCTTGCTGAGAAATTTTGTTCACAGCTGCTTGCTTGGCAGCGATTTGGTTGAAGGGGGAGGGAGGAGGGGAGAGAATTTTCCAAGCGATGGGGAAAAACAGTACAAAACTTTCATCATCAATGGCCTTGACATTGCTGGAGCCAGCGGAAATATCACCCAACTGATTCCATGTGAGGGAACCATTCAGAAACAAACAAACAAAAAATCTCCTGCATTTATTTCTATTGTAGTTTATGCCAAGCTTCCCTTGGTGAAATCCAGATTTCTCCTGCATTGGCTTCCTCCTGCTGTTGATAGAGCAGGATATTTGCTGAAACACAGCAGGTAATGCATGTGATATTCTGAATATGCTGATGAGCATATATGCAGGAGAGAGGACTCTATTATCTTCTGAAACTGTAAGAACAGCTATGATTTTTTTTTTCAAAGGATTATCAAGTGTTTTATTGGCGAGATACACAACTGGGACAAGGGCAGACATAAAATTTCTCCACTAATTCTTAATTGGATGCAAGTCTTACTGGCAAATGAATTCCATAACAGGTATGTATCTTGCTGACATTGTAAGTAATTTTACAGAAATAAAAATGCTTGGCTACTGCTACAGGTCTATACCACACAATGAACGGGTGATATTTGATAAGCTAACTTCTCATTGTGCTAGTATCTCCAGGTTTCTCAAATGATTCACGGGAATAAAACCTGGTTGTTTCCTCCCCACAGAGTAAATACATTTCCCTTTATCTAAGAGAGTATTAGAAAACAAATACTGCACCAGCATATTTTATAATTGCTCAGTGACAAGGATAGTACACAAAAAACACAAAAAAAAAATTCACAGAATTGTCACAGGTGGAAAAGACCTCTAAGATCACTGCGTCCAACCATCAACACACAAACAAAAGAAACCACCAAAAAAACCACCTCACCATCCCTCTAGAGCATGTCCTGAAGTGCCTCATCTACATGGTTTTTAATTACCTCCAGGGATGGTGACTCCACCACCTCCCTGGGCATCCTGTTCCAGCACCTGACTACTCTTTCAGTAAAGAAATTCTTCCTAATATCCAGTCTAAACCTCCTCTGGTGCAACTCAAGGCCATTTCCTATAGTCTTGTCATTATTTACTTAAGAGGCCGCACACACCTCACTGCAACCTCCTTTCCAGTTGCTGTAGAGAGCGATAAGGTCTCCCTCAGTCTCCTCTTCTCCAAACTAAATAATCCCAATTCCCTCAGCTTCTCCTCATAGGACTTGTTCTCCAGAACCTTCACCAGCTTGGTTACCCTTCTCTGAACCTGCTCCAGCAACTCAATGTCTTTCTTGTGTTGAGGAGCCCAGAACTGAACACAGTACTCAAGGTGAAGCCTCACCAGTGCTGAGTACAGGGACACAATCGCTTCCCTACTCCTGCTGGCCACATTATTTGTATGCCAGGGTGCCGTTGGCCTTCTAGGGCATGTGGGCGCACTGCTGGTGCATGTTCAGCCCTGTGTCGACCAGCAACCCCAGGTCCTTTTCCACTGGGCAGCTTTCCAGGCACTCTGCCCCAAGCCTGTAGGGTTGTCTGGGGTTGTTGTGAGAGAAGTGCAGGACCCAGAAAATCATCTTTATTGTTCACTTTCTTTTGCAACATCCCAAACCTCTACTGACTGTGCACTGCTAAACAGCTGTTGCTCATCGTTCCAAAACAAGTGGCATTTTAATGATGGCGTTAATTATTCTGGATATCATATAAACATTTTTTCATCTAGGAATCAAAGTACTTTTTGCTTTGTCTAAACAAAGCATAAAATGGATTAGATACAGACCACAGTCAGGAGGGACACTGACAACTGTAGCTGTATTTGGTTTGTCCTATTCTAAAAGACATGTTCTCCCAGATTTGAACACAGTAAGATGTTGAGATATCAGTAAGCATCCTTTGCAACCACCAGACTAAGTAAATTCATTCCCATCTTGTTGCTATCAGACAACTTCTAACTTTTCAGTCACCATTGATCATTAGGCTGTCTTATTACACCACTTAGCAAGGCTGTGGAGATAGAAAAAAGCCAACTTTGATTACCATTCTTAAGAACTTTAAATCTGAAGTGGTCATCGCCCAGAGATCTGAACTCTGAACTCCACTTGGCTGGTCGTCTCTGAGAGTCAGACATTACAAGGAGGATGACCCTAAAACATCTGTTGAAAATCAGACTACCAAGCTGGTGGGAAATTCAGACTAATCCAACTGTGGGAGCCAAATGAGCTACTGAAACTCTACAGTGCTACCAAATGTAGAATGGTGATCCTATGAAGAAAATGGGTTCACTTCTAAAATCAACAAACAAATTTAAAAAACCAAAACAACAACCCTACAATGTAGTTTTTTTCAAGGTCCCAGAAAAGCACCAAGAAAGAACATAAAGGGAAGATGAGAGTAAGATAATTAAAAATACTGATCCTGGATCAAAGAGCTGAGAGGCAGTTGGTATCTTCAGTACAGGTTTTGTGAAAGAACCCTTAAGCAATGTCTGGCTCTTATTGTGAGAGGTATTTAAGCCAGCTTAATGTCTGACAGACAGTCCTGAGAATCTACATGTCTTTCAACCACTAGTACAGATATAATTTTCATTCTCTGTAGGAAAGAATGCCAGAGAGAAGTGTAGTGTTTACAATCAGTCTACTTTGATTTACAGTTTTTGAGAGGCTTACAAAAACCTGTAGGTAAATTTGAAGGATATAACAAATAAAACCTCTGATGTGTATGAGAATAAAAAATAATAATAATAAAAAAAAAAAGACAGAATTTAAGTGATTTGCCCATCACCTTATGTCACATCTGAGGTTTAAATATCCACTCCACAATTAGCAATGGAATTACCATTCATTTCTGCAGGTACTGTCATCAAAGGGACTGCAAAAAGAGAGTAAAGTCTTTGGGCTAACAAAGAGAAAACCCAAACAAATGAAAAGTCAGGAAAATATAACCAAATATTTCTGATAATTATCAGTCATTTATTTTCTACACCGGCCTTTCATCTGTAACTGTTCTTACCTGTCTAGAAGATGTGTCTCAGACCAAAAAATCTCTTCTCAGGCTATGATCTGGGCATCCACATCTGTGGTATTGCTAGGAACACTTCAGATGCTCAGTTTAAAGAACATCTCCCACAAGAAACTTCCAGTGTTAAGAGCTGAGTGAGCCAATCTACCTTAATATTTTCTTTGTACCTAAGAAACACAAAGTAGGCTCTTCCTGTACAGTGAAGTGAAGGTACAATCATTACCTAAAGTGACCTCCTGCTCTATCCCTTTCCAATCTCTTGCTACCTATTCCAACACTCAGCCTACAGATTGAATTGCATATAGTAGCATTGTGGATGTCAGTTTTATGCATCCATCATAATAATGACTTACATTATGTGTCCCAGTAACCAAACATATAAATCTTCACTTGCAGTTTTCAAATGATAATTGAGGACTAGCTACTCTGTAGTAAAGTGTAAGGAAACATTATGCTACATTCCACTTAAATAATGGTCACCTGCAATATACAGGCATTAATAAGGTGGCTTAAACACCTGATTTTAACAATCTGGCTATCAGTCACATTGATTTTCATGATCCCTTCATTTCTCTCTTCAAGCCCTAAGAAGAATTAGAAATCTATTCCTAGACACATAATTGCAAAGGAATCACAGCTGTTAAACAAGCCATGGTGACTGGTGAGAATCCTGAATGCACCTCTACAGCACCCCAGACAAAATAAAAGCACCTGAAATACATTAGGTTTTAAATACTTCTTGACTTTTCAACTGATCACCTGGTGACAGCAGACAAACTCATTGTCGTATTATTGTTATTATAATGTATACAATTCTAGTGTCAGAATGAACTATAGTGAATAAGTAGTCTGACCTGTTTAAACATGTGGCAGAAGACAAGAATGTTAAGATAGGAACCATAAGAAAATTATTGTTTGAAAAAGAATGTATTCCAAGATTAAAAATGTGAAATATATTACAGTGTAAAACAGAATACAACTTACATTAAAATAGTAAGCATAGTATATGTAAGGGCTAAATATCCATGTTACACCACAGGAGATTGAAAAACTATTATCTGATAATTATAATTACTGAATATCAGTTTTTAAAAGCTGCAGACAAAAGATCCAACTATTTAAATTTAAGCACTCTCCCAGACTAACAGTGTTTTTGAACAACTCTACAGTTCTTTTAGTTGGGGAAATTTATTCAGAGGGTCACAATACACCAAGGATTTCTCAGATCTCTGCACTGAAAATGAAACAATAGAACTGAAAGGGTGTTAACTTCAGAAGTTAATTATAGCTTTAAGTACCAGCACCATTAACAATTTTACTGTCCAGAAAACACCCTGGGGACATTCACAACACATGTTGGTGCAGTGAAAATGGACTTGCCCAGCTGATGGTCATCATCCTTTTATTTTTAATTGATCTTTTACAATAGCAAAAGGTGAAGAACACATATGAATATTGCAGAAAGTGCAAAAACATTTGAAATAAACCCACTGTCTCTCAGTTTGCTTCTTTCACAAACTGCAAGTAGCATAATCAGTCCCTAGTATTAACTCCATTTTTATCATGGTTGCAATCTGCAAACACATAGATGTAACTGCAAACATCATGCCTCTTGCCAATGCTACTCCACACGTGTACAGATAATGAGAGAGATCATGATCAAAGACTAAGTTCACTTGCCCACACAAAGGCTCCTAGTGCCTTTTCAGATGCCCTGAGGGCATAAAAGCATAAAATGACATAAAAAAAACCCCAAAATATAAAAGCCATTTATCAAACATGGCCCAAATGTCCCCGGGGCACTCTGTAATGGCTGGGTGGGCTTCCCAGGCAGTAGCAGATGCTTGTGTACTGGGTCATCGCATCCCACCCCAAACATGTAACACTACAAATCCTTCCTCTATTAATGACTTCCCTATAAACAGCTTAGCTGAAGGAGCAGGAAGAAAACAGACGAAAACAAAACTAATCCATGTTAAAAAAAAAAATTACAAAAAATTGAAGGAGAACAAAAAACGCATAGCATGTCTATGTTTTGGGTTTCCCAGCAGTTTCACTGAAGTCACTAAGTCATGACATGCCCAAAGCAGAATCAAACAAGTCAAAACTAAGGGTTGTGTGAAAAGGGGGTCACACTTAAAAAGACTGGACCACCTCCAAAGACTGCAAAGAAAGAGCAAACTGGTAAGTAACATTTTCAGAGAAAAAAAATTCAGACAAAAAAAAAAAGCACTACAAAAATTTTGGGTGAGCTCCAAACAAAGAGATGAAACATTGTCATGGCATTGTTGTCAGAACCCAGAAGACAGCTGGAGGAATGTTGCAAATGCAAGTTGTGCAGTTTTCCAGCCACTGTAATCTATTACAGTCACTAGGGCAGATGAGTACTGTAGGCTGTGTTTAATTTGTCCTGTTTACACAGGAATTTTTTGTACAATGTATACCAGAAACATGGAAAAATGCAGAAATACAGTCATTCTTGCAGGAAACAGCTCCTCCCAGAGTTTAAATGACCAAAGATTCAAATGATCTTGAAGTACAGAGAGGAGGTGCAACTTTTCACAACAAAGATTATTTTTACTTAAGTATCATTATATGTTGAGCTTAGACACTTGCTTCTGTGACTGTAACTGACACCACTGGGCTTTGCCAAACAATCCTAAAAATGGCATCTCTGGAGGTATAATCTTAGAAAAGCAGTACAGCAGCGCCCTTCTCTACTTCCCAAAAGAGCTCAGAAGAAACATTTTTTGTAGAGACGATATTTGATGAAGATACAAATATTAAAGGAAAAGTGCTACACTTTCCTGAAATAAGGCCAGGCTGTAAATCTAGATAGTCAGTTGAACAATTTTTAAGTTCTTTCAAATAAAGTATTTTCACCTCATAAGAGCTGAAAGGACCAAACAGATCTAGCACTGAAGGAAAAAAAGGAAAAGGGAAAAAAAAAAAAAAAAGAAAAAAAAAGAAGAAGAAAAAAAAAAGCATCCGCATTGCTGTATAAGGTCTAAGTTTTGCTCAAGGTCTCTTGCATGGACCTTTGGTGACTGTTCATCTGGAAATCAAGGGCCCAAGAGATTTTTTTTAAGCAGTAAGGGATATCCTGAGTCCCAGCCAGCAGCCTAACAATACAGCTTCCAACAGCCAAAACTGTGTGAATTGTGTTATGAACATCACACGTTACCGTGCTGTGTGCTCATGGAGGCTTCAAATAATTGTATTTTAATTATTCACATTGAAAGATACTACACTAAATAATAGATTCATACACTATAAAAATCAAACTGATTTTGAATTACTTTATTTCTCAATATATTCAAGTGGTCAGCTTTGAAAGCTACACTCTGCAATTCTACCGTATTTCTTGGGAACAACACATTAGGCTGTGAAAAGTCTATTCTGTACTTCACTTTCATATAATTTACAATTCACATCTGACCAGACTAATGTGGAATTTTCTTTATGATAACCTGTTTTAGGCTGCAATTTAAAACAAAAAGAAAGCCAAAACCAAAACAAAATTTAAAAACCCACCTCGTTTATACTAAATTCTCATTGAAACCCTATGTATCACCACTCTTTTCTACCATAAAATAGCTGAAGTGAATTTCTCTAAGCAACATCCCTTCTCTCCTACAGGACTGTGACATAGGTGGAGCCAATCACTGTGGGATTGTATTAGTTTCTTGGCAGAAGTGGTTATGACGTACTTGCTGCTACATCCTAAGGTTTGTTAGCATTCCTTGTTCTAGCTGCATATACCACATCCCATAGGGATAACTAAGGAATTACTGCAGAAAGAGATTATCTGAGCTATGGATTTCAGAATTTTCTTCTTCAGAGCTGTGCTTTTCACAGCATTAGCTACATTTATGTGCAAGGGATGCAGTGCTTCAATAACTTTCATTGTTACTTGCACATTATTTTTTCTTGTACTAAAAACCATGGAATCAAGAAAGCAGAACTGCTTAAGTTATAAAATTCTACAATTTCTAAAGGCAAGGGTTAAATGTTAAAGAGCTATGAGCTGTTTAGAACTGTGAAAATCTGTAAACCCTGTCATTTTTTTGGTACATCCAACAGTTAATTTGGATTGGGGTCTTTTGATTTAACTGCAGAGATAGACTTGTCAAGACAATTACAAATGTGAGTCTTCACACATTTATCATTCTACTTGTGCTACTTCTGCCCCTGCAGGTTGATTAGACATTGGGAATCGACTGCTCAATGTAATTTCTTTAGTGTTACTCCTCTTAAGTACTTCTGTGGTTTGTCAGCCTCTCAGCCCAGGAAAAGCCTGTGTGATCATGACTTTTCCCTGAAAAGCTTCTTCATTACAGGAACAGTGATTATATTTCTTTTACTCTTCTACATGCCTCATTGGCCCTTACACCATCATCATAGAAAAGAGCCACATATAACTACTATCTTGATGGTGTCAGAAATTATTAAAATGCAGAATGCTTCATGCTTACGTTATTAAGCCGATCTCATGTTGATTTAGGAAGGAGAAAGATTAGCTAGTGAGTACTGATCCCGTCCTCTATAATGCTAGATGCTCAAAAGGTCTTTGTACACGTGTTTCATTACCATTCTTGAACTGAATTTGTTGTCTTAATAACCGTACTGCCTGGCTGGCAAACTTGAGTCCTGTCTCTGGGACAAGTTCCATTTATGAGCAAGTAAACTTTAGAAAGTTAGGGAGCTGTTGTTGATCAAGGCTTTAAACAAAACACAAGCACGCCTTCCCTTCCATGTTAATTCTAGGAAGAGAAGGAAGTCAACACAATTAATGGCTAATAATTGTAAAAATACTATGTTGCTTTATATACCCCCACATATAGTTTGCATAAACATTAAAGATCCTTCATTCAACCACCTTCAGTCACTGGTTTTTTTACAAGTCTGGATAGCATTATACTATCTTTGTCAGCTAAATTTGTAGTTAGATAAAGATACATGAGTTTCAGCATAGGAAGTAGTTCCCAAAACCATCAAAGAGAAATTTTTTCTTTATGCAAAGCACTGCAAAAAATAAATGAAGTTTCTTAAGGTGACGCATACTTTTTTTTTCATTTCAGGAAGCACATTGCACAGGTTACAGAAAGAAGTCACAAGAAGGATATTAAAGCTCACTGGCATAGATCTGATTCAAGATGGAAAATCCTCCATTTCGACTGTAAAGGTTTCAGTTCAATTATACCTGTGAAACAACATTAGCTACTCTAAAATAAATGAAAAGCATGAGTTGAACTACAAAAATATAATATCCCTGTGATATTCTGATCCCTGAAAATAACATGTCACTGCTAGCAAATCAAAAACATCTGTTTCCACAACATTAATTTGTCTTATGAGCAATTTGTTGTGGAGCCAAACTTTTAAAAGCTTAAGGAAAAAAAAAAATCATCAGGACTGGAGAGAAGGTGGGAAAAAGAGAGCTCAGTCCCAGCATGTGTAAACAAACTTGCACATTTTCCTTAGTTTTCTAGAGACTTGACATGTTCATCACTGTTACAACATTTCTCAAGTTGCAGCTACAGTTGTAAGGTATAAATATCTACAGTATAATTATATATAATCCACCAGAACTTGGAAACTGTTTAAACCAGAACATTTCTGGTTCTTGTGTTATACAAGTTATCTGATAGCCACTTGAAATTTGTAAAAAGCTAAGACACTCTACTCAGGTGAAATATCCAGGTGCCTATTCACAAATTAAGAGCAAAGAAAAACAAACCCAAGTTTATCAGCAAATATAGGCACACACCTAAACCACGTCAGACTTGAGAATGGACTATTAGCCATAAGTCCTCTCTGACCTGACTTATTTTAAAGGCACGTGGTTTACACTATGCTGTTTTTACTGCAGCAGATATGCACATTATGTGGACAGAGAAATTCTGTATGAATTTATACTAGGTGGGGTGGGAGGGTGCTGGGGCTGAAGCCTAAAGGTTGGGAATTGATGGACAAATTCAATTCATCAAATAAATAACAGCATAATTGGATAAGCTGCGTCACCTTCGGTATACTTAATGTTCTTCCAAGAACAAGCAAGCTCCTCCGTATTAACATAATGTACACTGGCATAATAATTAATCTAATAAGTACAACTTTGAAACAAAGCTAATTAACATTTGCTGAATTGACAGCAATACGAAAATGCTAGCACAGGCCTGCTCAGTGCAAAAACCACTAACAGTCTACCAAAAGCTGGGTTTTCCCTTCCTTATTCACAGTGAATATATTTTCATAAGGCTCTCACCTAATAGAGGAATCTTATGAACATTGTTCCTATATGCAAATATTTTCTCAGAGCAGCTGCAGCTGTATGTAGGAGCTAGAGAAGTACATTTTCCCCAGGAAAATACAAGCAACTAAATATTGATAAACACTAAAAGAGTACCCTAATACATTCTGCAGTCACAAATTGTGTTGACCAATATTTTTTCCCATCACACTCGTCACATAGAGTTTTTCTTCCTAAAAGGCAAATTAATTTAAGTTTACATGATCATCAAACTGTATTTTAGGAGAATATGGATGCTAATGTCATAAAGAAAATTTAAACTACACATATCTTACTACTTTACCTATTACAGAATCAAGGAACCATAAGGAGGAGTCACCACTGCATAATATATAACTGTCCACATAGGTCATGTATGTTAAATGTGTTTTTCTTTGAATGATTCTGTTTACTGATTTATACCAGTGAAAGATGAGAAACATTTCCAGTGAGCTCAGTCCTACATCCTTGAGAAAGAAAAAAAAACCAAAACAAACCCCAACAAGAAACAGCACCAGCTGCTTGGCAGGACTCTGCTAGAATGATAACATGGTCTCTGAGCACTCTTGTTCAAGCCATGGAATTAATTACTGATGAAAACTAACACAGCAATAGCACTAACAACTGCATCACCTATACTGTCTAGCAAACAAACTGTTTGCTCACAGTATCCCACTGCTTTAATACAGAGCTTTTCCATAATTATTTTTACATGTGTTGCACATCCAGAGTAATATTTTAGCAAACTAGTCAACTGTGTCTAAAACTATGAAACATTTACATTTGGCAAGGATGTGTTAGTAAGGTCATTTTGACAAAGCAAGAGCATACAAACTCATTATTAAATCTACCTGAAACTAAGCACAGAAAAAAACATTTTCTTAAATAATATCCACCTACCAACTTGGGTTAATCTTCAGTAGCGATACAGTCATAATTAAAAAAAATTTATGAACAGGTTCATTCCACAAAATTCTGATCACCCTCCATTTTAACAGACTGTTGTTCATAAAAAAATGAGGTATTTCTAAGAGAATGGAGAATAATCAATCTGAATTAAAAAAAACAGTAACAAGGGAAAGGGACAAAGGAAGTTCTTACACAGCTGAGAAGGCAAGAGTGAAGAATAGAAAACAGCTAAAATTATGCAAAAAATTATTTTACATAAAGTGACAAAGGGAGAACTGCAACCAAAAAAAAAAACCCACACCAAAACCAACCAACCAACCAACCAACAACAACAAAAACCACAAACAAACAAAACACCACACAAAAAAGCTCAACGACAAACTCTGCTGTAGTTGTGTACCTGTATAAATACCCATGCTTTTTTTGATAAAGTTCCAGATTTGTTGGTCTGGAAATTTGTACAGGAACCTCATGAGAACAGGCTTTCTGATGATATTTTAGATACTCTCAGGTTATAAGACTGTCAGCAATAATGGTACTTTGATCCTACTCCAGCAAAAGAGTAAGAATTGCAGAGGTGTGTGAACTTTAAATAGAGAGTGATCAGCAATAAGTCTCCCCATTCCTCACCAATGCGCAATATGGTACAGACTGAATTTTAGGGAAGACACATGAGGACTCTGATTGCATTTGAATCACTTAATCCTTTTCTAGGTTTGACAAAAGTATTAGTTGGTGTTATTTAAAACAAACACCTGATAGGAGTCACAGCTTTATTCACTTTGCTACTAGTAAAGATCAAGGATTTCTGTCTTTCTTGAGCACTGTGTTGTTCACCCACAGGATTCCTGCAGCTTACAGATACGGCTGGTAAATAAAACAGGATGTTACAAAGGTTATGTTCCCTAACAAACCAAGGAAAATAGTTAATTCACTGAAAGTCTGTGAAAAGGGTAACATGCTTGCTACATTTTGGATGAAAAAAACCCAAACCAAAACCCCTGATTTTGTGTTAGTTATGCCTTAACACTGACTGCAAAAATAGAAGTAATTACATTCCTGCGAACGATCACATAACTGGATTTCCACAGGTATTTCTTGCACTTCTTTGACAGATGCAATTTAGAAACAAGTATTCTGATACAACATGCTCTCATGCAATCAGGATAAAGCCTGTCAAAAGGTGTACTGGGGGAAGGTTTCCGGCTCAACCACCTTTAGTATTAGCCATATAGGTTTGTTGAGCAAGGGTTACTCTATTCATCATTTTATTACAACATATACTCCCAGGTTATATATGAAAAACACAGTAAGTTCTTCTAGAGGGTTACAGGGCAGTAGGAATCCTTCTCCTAAACATTTGGGGATACGGACAAGTTTGGAAAGACAGCAGTGCAAGACTCTAAGAGCACATAAAAAGAAACAAAGATACATTTGGTTGCTCCACAGAGCTCGTGCCAGATGAAAAGAGTTGATAGGATCACATAGAACACAAATGAAATGAAAAATAAAATTATTAGACTTCAATATTCCTTTCTGCCATTTTTAACTAGAAAACAAGGTCTAGATACTGGCAAATTCATAGGAGCGGAACTGTTTGCTCTTTGAAAGCCAAGGTTCTCCCAACAGTTGGGCAGGAAAGGCAGCTGAAGCTCTTCAAGCAGACAGCAGTTGCTCAATAACTTGGTGTCCTTCCTGTTAAGCCCAAATGGCAGCAAATACACAAAATCCATATGAGCTGTGACATCTTCAAACACTGAAGTTGTTACCAAGTGCCAATGTCAGGGAACAACTGTCTGCCTGGGACAAGCTTAGTTCATCCCCCTCTATGGGACTGGAACAAATTTACTTTCTACTAGACTATGGCTACAATCTCTTTCTTGAGAGAGTCAAGAGAAAGCTTTTCAGCCATCAATTGCAGGTTACCCTGTTGGAAACCCAACAGAAACAATTGGTAACCACATTCGTGGTCCCTTTTCTGGCATGACATACACCCAAGAAACCTAGTGCTCTTTCAAATGGTCACCCTCTAAGAAAACCCAGCTGATTTAAGAAATCATCACATGTAATCCTTTTGACATGTTCAGTGCTCTAAGCAATTAAGTGTTTGCTTTAAAAAGTTACAAAGGGATTCTGGAAATCCACATGTATTTCTTGGAGCTTTTTCAGTTCAAACAACTGCTTGTACACATGTGCTTAAGATCATTTGGTGTTTCAGGAGGAACACATTAACTATTGTGCTGTAGTTAATGTGACAGAAATATTGTTGATTGGCATTAACTTGTTGCTTTATTTTTACATTAAGCAGTGAACACTCCCACTACCAACCAGTATATTAATATTCTTTGTTAAATGGATACAAATAACACTAGGCTGCTCAGTAATTATTTACCATGCCTCTATGTCTCACCTTTCAAAAGGAATAGTGGCGTGAACCCCGTGGACAAAAGACATTTTCTTCAACATATACTTTCTCTTCAGTATTTTCTTGCTGGTCACTAGCTTTTTTTTTTTCCTCATTTTGAATTGGTTTCGCTGTTTTTGCAAACCCTTGGCCTTATTTTGTGCTCTGCATATCATCTATATAGTTTCACTAAATATGTATAACTGTGTAAGGATACTACTTCTAACCTCAAGGATTTTGCAGGATTGAGGACATAGAAGCCAAATGGATTCAGAGATCTATAGAAAACCAGTTGGTCTCTAACACTTCCGGTGAGCCATTTGTCAAACAAGAGCTGTACAGTTTGGAAAAGCTTTTGATGAGCAGATAATTCAAATCTCATCCACTGACATTTGTTTCTTACTCTGCAAGAACCAGCTTCTCCCATATATTCCTGTAGTGGCTGATTCCCCCACCTGCCTTGTCTTTGCGTGCAAAAGTCAGCACTGAGACATGCTCTAGGATATTCAGCTGCCAGACTTCCCCCTCACAGTTCTGCTAACCTCAGTACTGACCTGCAGTACCCTTAGTTTTCCATTTGTTGGACTCTATTACACAAATATAGCCCAGTATTCCAAATTAGGCTGTGTTTATTCCAAGAACACAAACAAGACCATTTTCACATCTAAGAAAATGATGTGTCTTGATTAAAGACTGAGACATTTTCATGCAATGCTGAAAACATGTGCAGTGTTCATCAGCGTCTCAAATCCCCGTGGATTGTTTTCTAGTCTATTTTACTAATCTCTGGATCCCAATCCCAAATTCATGTCTTCCCAAATTTGACTGAATCCTCTTGCTTGAGCTCCTTATTTTATATATTGGCTGGAAACCTTTTTACATGTTTGCTACTCTGTCCATTAGTGGGTATCCTTCAGCTAGAGAACTGTTAATTTAATCACACTTCACAGAAACAGTCCACAATTGCTTCAAAACCACACTAGGTGATATTTCTTATCTTCACCTTTTACATCAAGCTGACCCTTTGGACTCCAGGTGTTGGAAATGATGGAAAAACTACCTTGTATTTCAAAAAGCAAAACTGAGAATAAGCTGTTTTCTTTTCAAACTTCAAAAGCAAAATATTTTTCTTGCAAATGATCTACCTAGACTTTCAAATTCAACATCATAAGCTTCCGTGATTTCACTTTGCTACTTACACTAGACCTACTTTGTAATTTGATAGTGAAAAATTACGTGGCTCTTTTTCTCATTACTAATGATTATAAATAAACCATAAATACCTGCAAAATATATAAACTTGTTAAAAATATAGAAAAGTAGCTTTCCACAGAGTTATTAGCTATTTCATCAAATTGAACTTTGTTAGAAAACAGGCAGTTCGTAGACTTACAACATTAATAAAGGCTGCTGACAAATGAAGCAAGCTGGTAAATATGAAGCTTGTTCATAACAAGATTGCACAAGAAAATATACTGTAATGACCCTGTCTTGAACATCCTGTCATAGCCCATTGTTCCTCTCTATTACTCTCATTCAGCATTTTTTTTTAATAGCGGATGCATGGCAGCAAAGGAACCAGTATAACGTGGGATCACACGTGCACAAATCATGCCACATAACAGAGGTGAGAAAAAGACTGACACGCTGAGAGAAGATTTGAGTTGGATATTAACTGGATGCAGAGCCTTACAAAATAACCCCGTGTCTTTGCATAATTTGAATAAGACAAATAAAATATTTACCTATAAATGTCTGAAGGATTTGTAAACATTGGGAAGACAGAAGCATCATTTTAGCTATTATGGGCAACAAATAACAAGAAGAATGAGAATGAAAAAGGAGAATCATAGCTTTAAATTCTGAAAGATCATGGAGTCTTATAATCAGTACACTTAAAGTTAGCACAGTAGTAGAAACAGAAGGAATCCTTCCCTTGAATAGACAGAGAAGAGATGTGGTAATAAGCATCCTCCATGGGTGACAATTGGATGTTTCACCTTCACTCTGTATGAGAAATGATGAGCTCACTTATCACTGCAGTTACTGGCATCTTAACTAGATCATGTACTGAAACTCAGCATCCGCTTTTGTTGTCAAATTAAAATACTGAATAGACAATTAATTTAGCAGCCATACTGTGAATGCATGTCATACACATAACTCCAAATACAGATTTCTCACCATCTAAAGGAATCTTTCAGTTTATCCAAGTGGCTATTAATGTAAAGAAATGGCTTTTGACTTACCACAGAATACCTGACTCAGCTTTGTCTCTGCAATGCCAGAGTCATGCTAAAGGCAACACCATTTGCTGATTTGTTCACAGCTTACTTTATTATGGCAACTATATTTTGAGGTTCAGATCTTTTTCTTTGTGCATTTGTCATTCCTTCAATCATTTTATCTTCCTTACTTCCATGCTACCAGATTTTATTGTTTTACTGTTAGTGCTCAAGAAGGAGCTGGACAATTGTCCTGTTTGAAAGCTGTAAATGTTTAAAATATAAAAGCTCAGAAATCTAGGAAACCCAAAGGCTAAAGAAATTGGAAAAAGGAAAAAAAACAAACCATAAAATAACACATATAAAATAACATAAAATTAGCAAAAAATAAAATAAAAATTAAAATAAAAATTAAATGAAAATTAAAAAAAA
>WTSP01003609.1:0-54709 GCA_025331215.1 Actenoides lindsayi
TTAGAAGGGGGTGAGAGGTTGTTTTTTAAAAAAAATCTGTTAGGGATGGGTTTTTTTTTTTTTTTTTTTTTTTTCACAACCCCACTCTACAATGGAATGAGGTTTTTTTGTTTTGGCCCCCCCCCCCCCCCCCCCGAGAATGACAGAGTGCTTGATTTGTAAGTTCTTCTGTATTTTTATCAGCTAGGAAGGAAAGTAGGTCGTCGTGGACCAAATGCTAGATGTGGTTGTGGGCTTGGCACAGAGTTCTTGAGTAATCTTCATCAGGTTGTTCTTCTGGGTTTTGTGTACTTATCTGCAAGATTTCCTTGTTCTTACCTCGTGCCTGTCTTGTATCCTAGGCAAGCTTACTCAAGAAGAAAGCAGCCCCTTTTATCTCTTTGTATGACATATAGTTCAATGAGACTTTGATTTTGAGTGAAGCATTTAGGGGGCTGTGAAAAACAACACGTAAGAGTAACAACTGATTTATCTGTATGACATTTCAGCACCACACGAGAAGGCTTTCTTTAAAATCTTGCATTGAAAAGTGTGCTTGTCATTCAAAATTTCTAAGGGAAAACATTTTCTAAAAAGCAAACCTTGTTCCTTGGGAATGTCCTATGAGCTTGTTGGGTATGTCCGTGAGCTTGTTCCATCTACTGCGACTTTTATGCCATTAGCCTTATGCCTTCCAGTAAGTGTTTACAAAATTTTTCCCTTAGGTAGTGCATCTTTTTGTCCTCCCCAGAAAATAGCAGGAGTTCAGTAGTTTCTATAATAGGCCTGTAAAACAGACACAGTATTCAAATTTGAGAAGCAATTGAACTGAACATATTGTAAGATACTGTTGCATAGATTTCAAGCATTGAGATTTTAGAGCAATACATTGGGATGTCATGCTCTTCTCTGTTCTACCACAACTCAGAGCTTTTCTGTCTCATGGGGGGGAGGAAAAAAGGGAGGAAACCTCTGAAAGCTGTGATCCTGCTTGCATTTGCAGAGGCATATGGGAACATACATTGACTACACAGGAACTAAATGTCCTTGTAACTTTATCCCTGGGGGACCATGGTGAGACTCCTGCTCACAGTGCAAATCAGGATCTGCAGAACAACATGCAGGATTCTGTCTTAGCACTTTTAAAAGAAATAACATTTTAATCATATGTGCTGTTGGTATAATCCTTCCAAAATGGACAATGATTTATATATTTCATGTGAGGACAGGATTCCTTAGGGGATGACTCATTGTTTTAGTCTGGAATAATTCCAGTGGGAACCTTTTTCAGAACTGGTTGATGCATACCTTACATGGTCTTAGTTAGGGATTTTTTAATTTTTTTTTTGTCTTTCATTTCGTCTGATAATATATGTTCTTGGCCTATTAAAATTAAACTGTCTCTTTCCCTTCCGAGTCAAATCCAGTTGGTATTTACCAAGACCTTATATGGATAGCGAGTGTGTGTGTATAAATATAAATACATGGATACATAGATGTCTTTATGTATGTAAATATACATATACAGGGGAGAGAAAAAAAAGTGGATCTGTTGCAGAGACAGAGTTTATTTTTTCTATAAAGGGGTGAGTTCTGCTTTAAACACATCTTTTCACATCTTAGTTTGAACCCAAAGACAACAATTGGCAGCATAACTGCTTCCATTTATAGAAATAATTCAGTACTGTAGATTGTGGGACTATACTTGTACTATGGCCTATGAATACTGAATTGATAGCCTACAGAAGCAGTACAGACTTGCCATCTGATATGAAAACAGACTGTCTTCACTCACAGTCCTGATCTGGTTGTACATTTTGTCCCATTTTGAAACTGACATTGCTAAGATTATGAATCAGTGCAGTCAAGAGCTCTGTAACATGGACAATAAAGATGAACAGGGAAGCATAGTTGCCTTAGGGAGTCCTGTAGTGTGTGTTCCGGTAAAGGATCCACTGCATCAAGGAATTACAGTAATCTTCCATTAGTCACCCCTTCTGAAGATGGGTAGAACATTTACTATTCTTCCATCATTGTGGACCTTCCTTGATCTGCATGACTTTTCATCAATGATAGGAGAGTGAGTCTGCTGTGGTGTCAGTGGTGTCTGCACTCTTGCCTCCATCCCTTCTTCTGGCATGGACTTCTAAGTGCTAGGATTACTTAAAGATTCCTGATTTCTTTTTGACTGCTTATAACTTTTCTCATAATTAAGCCTTGTTTGTGGGTGCAAAGACTGGATAGACCTTGCTGGTGAAGCCTAAGGCATAGAAAGCATTGAGCACTTCAGCCTTCTCTGTATCTGCTGCTCCTAAAAGTCATCCACCCCATTCAGCAGTGCTCCCACTTCTTTTGTTCCTTTTGCTACTGATGTGATTCTTGCTTGCCATGGCTTGCCAATTTTGTTTGTAGTTGAGCTTTGGCTTTGCTAAAACCAGCCTTACATGCCTAAGAAATGTTCCTGTGTTCATCCTTAACTCTGCCTCATGTGTGTGACTTTTTACACTGGAATTCTGTCAGGATTTCCCAGTTTAGCCACACTGGACTACTGATATGATTACTTGCTTTCCTGAGCACAGGGCTGGAGCTTTCTTGGGCTGAGAAGAGCTTGTCTCTGAAGACAGCCTTAATCTTTCAGACCTGTTGCCTGCAGGATGCCACCTACCTGTTCTTGACATCAGACATCATCTGCCTTCCTGAAGTTCAGAGCATCTACTCTGCTACTATTTCTTTTGTCTGTGGGCCAAAATGGTTAAAGTTCAATTAAAGCATTTTGAATATCAGTTGCAAATGTCAGGTTTTCAGTATGGAGTTCAGTATGCATCATGGAAAATAGTGACTGAGGAAAAGAAATTTCAAGAGTCTATCCCAAAAGAAACATAGAAAATAGTGGTGTCAGTCAACCAGTCATAACTATAGAAAGCTTTCCAGTCTTGGGGACCAAAATCTCAAGACAACAGGTTACAAAGCTTCAGGTTACATGATTCAAGTTTAGAAGATTTCATCATCATTGGGTCTTTATGAGAACCCTAGCTCTGATTTGGTCATGAAACCAAACCCCAAACCACTGACTAAACCTAATTTAGATCTCTGTCTAAACTCCCACTTCCTTTTCCTCACTTCCAATCAAAACAGGTTTCAGTTTTGGTTGGTCTGAGTTCCTGGTGAAATCTCTTGTTGGTTATTGTTAACTTTTTCTCCCATCACTATGTGTGATCTCAAAATACAAACAAACAAAACAACAACAAACCAAAGCAAAACCAAAAATCAAACCCTGAAACAATCCCTCCTCCTCTTCACAGGCCACATGTTTCTATTAACCAAAACCACTGACAACAAATGAAAATATGGCAAAACAGTGGTGGTTTCCTAACCTTTGTTTTTATGCTTATTAATTATATTTGGGTTTGGTCCTAAAATGAGATGTAAATATTTTGTAAATCAGGTGAATTTGTTGTTTTCATAATTATATTTTATTGGACAAATGACAGTATATTTAAGTGGGCATAGTTTCTACCCAAATATTTTATGTGGTTGTGTTAGCAGTCTGTTACAGATGTGTTTATTAAATCTGGCGCACAGATAAGGACTAAAAAAGTCATTCCTCCCTCCAAATATTGTGACTTAAAAAGCAAATCTTGGAACAACTGATGCACATCAAACTTAAAGCTCAGTTTTTGGCATAAATCTTAATGACTTACTTTTAAAGGAGTAGAACAACATAGTATGTAGTTAGATGTATTGATGTTGTTCAGATTGGTGTATCCTTTGATGGTAATACACTCAGGGAAATCTCTGATGCTTTTATGGTATACTGATAAAATTAATTGGAAGTTTTTCTGTTCTTTTTGAGCCTCAGACAAAATTAGGCTAATATAGGTTTTCTTGTTGCCCTTGATGTCCTTTGTCAGTTTCAAATTTAGAATCCTAGAATGGTAGGGATTAGAAGGGACCTCTGGAGATAGAGTCCAATGCCCCTGCCAATGCAGTAACAGCTAGGACAGGCCACACAGGAACAGATCCAGGTGGGTCTTGAAAGTCTCTAGAGAAGGAGACTCTACAAGCTCTCTGCGCAGCCTGTTCCAGTGCTCTGTCACTTTCACAGTGAAGAAGTTTTTCCTCATGTTGAGGTGGAACTTCCTGTTCATTACTTCTCGTCCTATCACAGAAAAAGATACTGGCCCCTTCTACTTGACACCCATCCTTCAGATATTTGTAAACATTAATAAGATCCTCTCTCAGTCTTCTCCAGGCTAAACAGTTCCAGGGCACTCAGCCTTTCCTTGTAAGAAAGATGTTCCAGTCCCTTCTTCATCTTTGTAGCTCTCCATTGGACTCTCTCTTGTATTTCCCTGTCCCTCTTGAACTGGTGAGACCAGAACTGAACACAATACTCCAGATGTGGTCTCGCTAGTGCAGAGTAGAGGGGGAGGAGAACCTCCCTCGACCTGCTGGCCACACTCTTCTTTATGCACCCCAGGATACCATTGGCCTTCCTGGCCACAAAGGCACATTGCTGTTCCGTGGATAATTTATTGTCTACCAGGATGCCACGGTCCCTCTCCATGGGGCTGCTTTCCAGTGGGTCTACCCCTAACCTGTGCTAGTACATAGTGTTGTTTGTCTCTAGGTGTAGGACTGTACACTTATCCTTGTTGAACTTCATTAGGTTTGCCTTTGACCAGTCTTTCCAGAACTGGCTGGATGACAACACAGTCTTCTAGTGTATTGACCACTCCTCCCAGTTTAGTATCATCAGCAAACTTACTGAGGGTACACTCTATCCCTTCAGGTCATTGATGAAGATGTTGAATAAGACTGGACCCAGAACTGACCCCTGGGAAACACCACTACTTACATGTCACCAGCTGGACTCTGCCCCTCTGATCACAACCCTCTCAGCTCTGCTGTTCAACCAGTTTTCAACCCATCTCACTGTCTGCTCTTCTAAGCCACACTTCCTGAGCTTTTCCATGAGGATGTTATGGGAGACAGTCTTAAAAGCCTAGCTGAAATCAAAGTAGACAACATCCACTGCTCTCCCTGCATCTACCCATTCAGCCACACCACCATAGAAGATTAGTCAGACATGACTTCCCTTTAGTGAATCCATGTTGGCTACTGTTGACAACCTTCCTTTCTTCCATGTGCTGAGATATGATCTCCAGAATGATATGCTCCATTACCTTTCCAGGGATGGAGGTAAGGCTGACTGGTCTATAATTACCAGGGTCTTCCTTCTTGCCTTTTTTGAAAACTGGAGTGATATTGGCTTTCCTTCAGTCCTCAGGAACCTCACCTGTTCTCCATGATCTTTCAAAAATGATGGAGAGTGGTAGAGCAACAACATCAACCATCTCCTTCAGTACTCTTGGGTGCAGCCCATCAGGGCGCATGAATTTGTGTGTGTTCAGTTTATGCAAGTGATCTCTAACCCAATCCTCATTGACCAGTGGAGAGACTTCCTCCAAATGCTTGATTCCAAAGGCTTTTTATTCTTTTGTTGTGGTGATCCCTGCAGAAATGGTAAAATTACTCTACAGTTAATCATCTTTTATGTATTTGAAGAAATTTAAGAGTTGGTATTAGACTGGTGAGGAAGAAAAGTTTATCCTGAACTGCAGATTGGTAGGTAAGATATGCAATGTAACATGACAGAGGAAAACATGTGGAAACCCAGACTGCCAATGAAGGTTTAAAGGGATTTAGTAGATCTAGACCTTGTCTCTTCCCTTCCCAAAACAGGTGCAGGAATCTGGCAAGATGTGGACAAAGTCTTCTCTTTTTCACTACGGTGAAGAAGGGACTTTGGCTTGGTCTAGGACAACAGTAGAGTATTAGTCTATGTTGTGAGGCCATGAAAAATGATTTGAAAGTCGTGGGGGTTCCAAGTAGGGTGCAGTTTACACCCCATCCTTTATTCCCTCATGTCACAATCTAACCTTCATACAACAGTGTCAGTATGAAATGTAATTTTTTTTTGTTATTCAGTACAGAGGAAGCAGCTGGTTCTTTGGTCTGTGTTCCGATTTGCATTGTGAGTGAGCCATCCTTTAGCTTGGTGGAATTTGGTGAGCAAAACCAGAGCACATACAAGATTGGAAGTATCTGCTGCTCAGATCAAGGCACTGAGCACAGGAAGGCCACAATTTGTTTTGCATGAAAAATTCATCGGAACTATAAAGCATTTTTTTAAAAAAAATACGATTTTCAGAGAGTTACACAGTGTTTACATACACAATACTAGTCTGTATGCAGACGGAGGCTGGCATTGTGCCAAATGCCTACAAATTCAGAACCCCATCCTCAGCTGGTATGTATCACTGTAGCTCCATTGATTTCAATGAACTGGCGCCAGTTTACATTAACTGAGGAGCTGTTGCATTATGTGGAACGATTTCTTTTTTTCTCTTTGCTTTCATTTTTTTATGAAAAACATGAGAATATCAATCTTGTTAGCTCAGAGGAGTCCTTATTTGGGATATCTATCTCTTCTTTCAGTGATACCTTTTCTTTTCTTTTGATTATTCCTGTTCATGTACAACTTATTATCTATTCATACTAGCTTTCTAAAAGTAGGATGTTAAGGGTGCCTTATGCTTCTTGACCTAGCCCTGTTGGACCCATATATAGTTTTGTGGGTTAAAATCTTAGAGCTGTAGGGTAATAATTCCTTACCCTGTGATTAAAATATGCATTATATCGTTGAAGTGGTATTCCTTTCACATTTCTGTGATACATAAGCATATCCCACAAAACAGCAATCAGATGGATATTTTTGGTCATTTTCCAGGGGCTCATGGAAGCACTGGCTGAAGGGAGATTGCTGATCAAAACCAGTCACAAAGGTTTCTTCTCCTAAATTTAAATTCTCTCAAGGCTATATATAATAAAATGAAAGCTGCCTCAGGCTATGATGCTGTTAGCTAAAATGGGTAATGAGGTCTGAAATAAGCTTTGTCACACAGTACTTTGTCCAAGACAAGTCCGTTTATAACTTCTAGTCCTGTCCTTCCATTTAGGAACGGGTCTAACCTGGGAAAATATTTCCTTTACATAAATATTTGTTCATAGGTCTATTCTATGTCTAGTGGGTCTCAAAAGTGAGAAACTTTTCCTTCCCAAGTTGATGAAGCATTCTAATCTAGAAAACTGTGTGTAATTGCTTAAGGGACATTTCATACTGTTTATGAATTTCTTTTTTTGAAAACTTCTTTGGACTCTAAGGATCCCCTCTCAAAACTTTTTCTTCCCTAATTACTATGTTGTTGTCTCTTGTCCTTGTGAAGAGGGTTACTTTGAATTCCTTCTCTGCTATATGTAAAAATTCTGCTTTATCTTCATCTTTGCTGGAATTGTTTTGGACTCTTTCCAATTTTAAATGAACTTGTAGTAAGCAATGAGTGTTTGAAGATGGGCTTCATGTCTGATGTTGAATGAGTGTCTGAATTTTTCTTCCTAATCTTTTGTTACTTTCTTACCTACCCTGTATTTTCTCATGCAGTCATCTTGAGTCATGTAGCCACAGTCTGGCCAGATGTTCAGAAGAGCTCTGCTTCCATTTCGGCATTTTACTAAGTAGCCAGGTGTCATGGGTTAGGGTCAGGGTGGCCCCCTTAGACCCATAACAGATACTCTCTGTTAACCCCTCCTCCCTTCCCAAGGGGGAAGAGAAAGGGAATAGGGAGAGTGTCTTAGAGATTAGAAAAGGAAACTAGAACAGCTTTAATGGAAATAATAATAATAAATGGAATATGTACAAAACCAGTATTGAACCCAACTCCCACCCCCCCCCCAGCCCCACTGTGTGTGTGTAATGAGCATTTCTGGGCAATGTAAACTCTTGAAAATTAATGTCACTTGCCTTAATAGGGGGTGAATTTTTTTGAAAAGTGAGCCTATATTAGGAATTTCTGATTTTTCTGAAAATTCATGTTAGAAAATTTTTACTATTATTACTTATTAACCTAGGGTATCATCACCCTTCTCTGAAGTGTCGTGTTTTCCTTAAAGACATGGAAAGAAATTCCTAGATATAGGGAGGCATGGAAAAAAAAAGTAACTGCTGACAACACAACAATTCATTCATTTCCTAACATCACAGGTCATGTACTGTATTTTAACTTAAACAATAAGGCCATTGTTCATAGGGGAAAACAAGCACAGTTTATGTGAATATTAAAAGACCGAAAAGGTTAAAGGCTGGTTTGTTTTTGGCAAGCTACGATTTGATTCTCTCAGGTGAAATGTGGAGATTTCATGGTCTGGCAATTTGCTGAGCTCTTTGCTGGAGTGCCTACAGAAGAGATGAGATGCGGCTGAGTTACTGTGACTCGGTTCTTTGCGATGGCCAATCTTGCCATATTTTGTTTCCTTGTGCTATATCAATCTCTGCTGTTTTCATTTATCTTGTAAACTCTGTGGGGAAGGGACTGCCTCCTTCCTGTGTTTTTATATGGTATCTTATTCCGTGCAAGCCAGATATCATCCAAAAGCCTTCTTTTTCCTTCATAACTTTTTAGTAGATACAAAAGAGGTTTTTCGGTGTTATTTGGATGCAAGAATCAAAATCCTTGGAATTTCAGTAGAGAATTGGCTGCTTAACTGCCCTTCAGAGTCTCTCTTCTCTGCTCTTCCAGCTGCCAAACAGCTTGGGATGGGGGATTTTACTAAGTCACTATCTTAAAGTCTGTCTCTTTAAAGGACTTGGGATCAGGACTTTTAGTTCCCCAGCCACTTGGATTTATCAGCATCTGAGAAGAATTGTGAGGATCATTCCACAACAGAAATTACTTGTGTCAGTACTGATAAAGTAGTATTAAAAGTTGCAGCAGTTCTTGCTGATTAGCTCTAATTAAGTTCAACTATTTTTCTCTTCAGAATATATTGAAAATGATATTTTATAGCCAGACTGAAGAAAATTTGTTCATTCAGTACTGGTTAATTCTGTATTGAAATTCCATGGTAGGATTTGGTACTCCTAATTAAAAGCGAGGTATATTATTTAGAGGTGTGGTAGTTAAATGCAGTACTACTGATGTTTATGGTAGAAAGCACAATTTAATTGTATACATATTAAAGAAATGCAGAGAAGACCATAAGCTACTGATTTTAAAATTTAGTGCTGATGTTGTTTATACAGTTGTGTCAATGCTACAATTCTGTAATTAAGTTTGCAAAAACAAGTGCTTAAATTTTGTCAGCAAATTTGTGAAGCAGCTTTTTACTAAGACATTTAAGAGTCTAGTTGTGCATATACGTATTTTTCAGCAGTTGCTTGTACAGCTTGGGTATTATTGGCTCTGCCTTTTCTGCTCCACCAGGAGCAGATTTCTCAGCGTTTCTGGAAGTCAGTCTGCACCACTCTGGGTACTCAAATAGGTATGGACAACTTGTGTGGCTTCCAGACTTGGCTTAGCATCTGGATATATCCAGTGAGCTATTTACTTGTACACAACATGTTATAAAAATAAGAAAATGCACTGTTTAATATAGCCTGGTTTAGACTTGCATTCTTTCTCCTATCATGCAGAGTAGCAGTACAATGATTTCTTTCTCTTCTAGCTGTATTTCCCAAACAACAATGTTATGTCCCACAACAGGTAAAAGCAGATAGCCAGGGATGTGGAGGCTGGTCTCTTTGCCAAAGCATGATGTGAAATTTCAGTATAATCCCACTGTAGTCTTCTGTTTACACAGCCATACTGTCCTGGGACAGAGAGTTGCACAGATTGCAAGCATTCTTGCTACGAGGAATCTGGGTCTGACAGGAATAGCCGATTCCCAAAGCTCAGCTCTGTTTAGAAAACTGGCTCTATTATCTGAGATTATGGCAGAGAGCAAACACTCCTCCAGTTTACCATAGCTATACCATCAAAAGAAGCTTTCTTCTAGGAGTTTGAGTTAACAAACAGAGCACATTTCCCAGGAATGACCATTTGCTTCGAAGATGACGGGCAGGATTGCAATGCTGTTTAAGTTGGTTTTACTAGAAATAGCCACAGAGGAGGAGAAAGCACAGCGTGTGGCACAGAGGCTTCTCACCAGACCACATGAGCTCACTTGCACAGGGAGGTAGGCCGGCTGCATATATTTACAACTGTGTCTTGGATAAGATTTCCTGATAAAAGAGGTTTTCAACATGTGGACTTTCAGTATCCCAGTTTGGCACTGGGCTGCATCTCCACTTCATGGTGTAGCCTAAGCGAACCTATAAAGGTACCCTCAGAGCCATTTGCTAGCACAGTGCTTTAGGGGACATGATAACACACAAGTGCCAGGAAAACTGTTGACTTAAAAAACCCACCTTTTTATTGTAAAACATCCTCTTTCAAAACAAAACCCTTCTGTTATTTATATAACTGAGCACACTGTGTTTGGGGATGAGGGGAGACTGCTGTATATCAACACACTCCACATTTGAAGTATTGCCCTTCAGCCATATTTCTTCTGGGGAGTGATTACTATGTTAAAATCATAGTTCAATGAAAATATGGTTCCTCTTAGCAGATGCTCAACCCCTGCATAGCAATTACTGTTCAATGTTTATTTTGCAGTGGTTGCTGAGAGCTGTTGAGTCACTGACATCTTTGTTGAGAGTCCTGGGTATTTTTTATAGTGCCATTTGATGAAGCCAAAATCTGATTCTCAATGTCTATTGTTTTTCATGGTCTCTTAGAAAACTCTTCTAAAAAAAGACAGTGTTAACTGATTAGGGGCCAGTTAACATGGCCAGACAGAAACACCAGAAGGGTGTGTGAATTCTGAGTATTGTCTTCATACATACAGAGGTGAAGAGACTGACACAGCATATACAGATAGGAAGCCTTAAATATATGCTAAGAGTGTATTTGTAATGTGATCCTTGATAATTCTCTGTTGCTTTTCAGAAATGACTAAATGAATGAAGACCCTACATTCCATTGTTTTATTGTGATGTTACACCAAAATCCTTTGAAAAGGTGGCTTAGGATCCTAATTCATTTAACTATTGCTGGACATGTTAGTCACTGTGCTAAGGGAAGAATAATATTTCTAAGGCTGACTCAAGTAATCTGGATATAATTTTCAGCTGTCACAGGGACTCTGTACTGCCTTAAATGAGTCATGCAGAGATTGTTTGAGAAAAGAATGTGAACTTCTGACTGGCGCTTACATTTTCAGTATTAGATTTTTTTTTTAAATCGCTGCTATTTGTCATATAAGCCTGAAGATGCCTCTATTTCTGCTGATTTATTTTTTTTTCCCCTGAGATGATTAACTAGGTATCTGTCCATGGCCAGCCCTGCTTGACTCTTAATGTTACCACCAATTTAAGGACTCATGACTCAGCTCCCCTTGCAGGTCCTAGGGCCCAGCTTCCCTGCATGTACAGGGTCTTCCCTCAAAGGCATGGGAGAGATGGCTGTTAAGATTCAGAGATCTGTTTGCTGGTGCCTCTGGAAGTTTCTAATGGAAGTAAATAGTAAGTAAATGGTGTAGTGGGTATGAGATGATTACTCATATGGTTCTTTCCATTTCCTACCCTTGACTCCCTAACGTGCATTCTTGTGTCAAGAACTACTGTTGATGCAGCACCACAATACCACAGATTTTTAAAAAAGGAGGAGGAACAAGAATCAGTTAGATGTAATTATAATTACAGTCTAGTGACTGCAAGTTTGTTCTGGATGATTAGACAAGCTGAATGAGAAATTTCTTGATCACAAAATTTTATATCATACCACCACATGTACAATCCCTTGTTTACACAGAAACCTCCATATTATGCTTTGTTTATTTTAAAAATCAAGTCCTATTTTTAAAATATAATGACATGCCAGTAAAACCAAAAGCAGCGTTGGCATAGTCATTCACTCACAGCCTCCTTTTGTTACCATCTTTTCCCCTGGCAAATAAAATAGAAAATCATGCCTTCTTAATAGGTTCATTTGTAAACTCAGCGGATGCGGGCAAATGAGGGGCAAGTGAGGCATCTGCATGATCAGGATTCCTGACTTGTGAAAGCAGCTTTTTGGCAGTGGCAACCATGTCTTTGGTTTGTTTTGCTTTGGCTGGTCTCTAATAAGGCCTCGAATTTCCTCCTTGTTCTGGCTGCTGCTGAATTGCTGATGAGTCTGATAAGGGCATCTTGGGGTCATCTGGCTGAAGGTTTGTGGGAGCTTGGACTGTTCATATGGCCCAAAAGGACTGATCTAATGTTAGGGGTTTTTTTTACCTGGTTCCCTTGCACAGTTCCAGGCATGATAATCTGTCAGATGCTATTTTTGAATAACTCTTAGTCATTTCTGGAGATTTGCAAATGAAGTCCACTGCTAGATTTCCTCACTGTGGTATCATCCATACTTCTGTATTCCGGTCAAGATGTGGTGTCTTTCTGAAACGGACACTTGTCTGAGCTGGTCAGCTGTGGGATTGATGTTTGAGTCACTGGGTGAAACTGTATCACAGTGCTCTTCCACAGTGATATGGTTTAGGTTCCTTTGGTGCCAAGTATGAGAGGGCTTGGTGATGTTATTTTTAGGAATAGCTGGAGACTTGACACTAAGAAGTCTAAACTCAGCGCTCCAGAAAACATCCAGCAGGACCCCTCAAGGACTAGCAGTGCAAGCCTGGATCAGCCTGTGCTTTTAACATGCCTTAATAAGGATTACCTTGTAAAAGTTAATGTTCAACAAACCTATATTTATGTATTGTTCATTGCTTTTATTAACTATCTTTTTAAAGGAGAAAAAAAAAAAAGCCAGAGAGATCTGTTAGACTGAAGTGATTGTGTCCTTGCCCAACTCCAGGTAGTGTGGGCATTTGCCTTGTGAAACGACCACACATCTCAGAGGCTGGCACAATATGATTGCTGTATTCAGCACCCCAGGCTTCTTGGAGTTGCAAAGGACCATCCATTGAAAAGTAACAAGAGAGCATGAGAAAGTTTGTGGGTGTTTACAGGAATTTGCAAATTTCCCATTCATTTTCTATGAGAGACTTGCAAAGGCTGGCATTTCCTGACCAAAAAAAGGGGGAGGATGCTAGGAGGAAAAAAAAAAAAAAAAAAGCACTTGTCTGCATCGTATTGCTAATCATGTATTCAAAGTCGCAGGAGGTATAGAAAGAAACTGAATAGGTCCATATGGATAATGGGACAGATAATTGTAAGTCTGCACATATGTCAGACTGAGAACTGTGAGATCTCGTGGCATGCACATGGCTTGTATAGCTGTGGGCGACAGCTCTAACTCAGACTTCTCAGAGATTAGGTGGTCTGTGGTGTTGGCTCCTTCTTCACAGTACTAGCCTTGGATGTTGAGATTACATTCACAGTTCCCAAGTTCAAACCTCAGCATACTACACACCCACAGATTCCCACAGTTTTGTCCTATAAAATGTCTCCCCTAACAGAAATCTCCCAGTTCTTGTGTGCTTTCTTTTCTGAACAGCTTTGTTCCGAACAGAAGATTGAACCTAACATGTTTTCCTGCCTATGGTCAGGTCTCTCACGTGTTAAACCTGAAGTAAACAAGTGTTACTAGATCCCAACCCCTTCGCTCTTTGTTGCAACAGGACATTTACTGCAACTGCACCTCTGAATTTCATAGCAAACATCTCAGCCTTTTTTGCCTACCTGCCTCAGTTGCTCTTCTGAAAATGGGTGAAGGAGGTTTTATTGCTGCAAGTTTATCTTCACGTGCATAACAAGTAGTACAAGAAAAAAAAATTATAACACCTCTTCTCTTTTTTTAGTCATTGCTGCTTGTTTTTGTTTGCTAAAGGGGCATATATTTAGTGATCAATCATAAGCTACAAATAATATATAATTTGGGAACCATCAATTAATGATCATAGCTTATCAAGGCTCCTTTGTCACAGGTGAAATGCAGATGTAGGAGGAGGACCACATTGCTCTAAAGAGCTGGAAATCTTAGTAAACACAGTAGAGAAAGGATGGTTTGGAAAGGGAAGCCAAGTCACAGAGTAGTGACGAGTGCTATAGAAGAATTGGCAGTAGACATCTAAGTCTTACTTGTGAAACTCTCCCGCCTCTGTGTCTTTTCCATGTGACTTCTTTGCCCACGTGTTTAATTGAGTGGATCTTGTTCTTAGCAAAACATTACCTTGGCTCAGTTTAAATGTGTATAGTCTTACTGGCTCTAAAGAGACTTCTCATGTGACTACAGTTAAGAACCATATGTATGTGCTTTGTTGGACTGGAGTTTGTCATACATGTTACAGCAGTAATTAGACTTGCTCAAAATCAGGAAAGAATACTTAGTTTATCCACAGCAAATAATTCAGCAAGTCTGTCACCAATGTGCTTCTGCTCTGTATAGATATTGCTCACAGTAATTCATCTCTATGGAAAGAGCCCATCAATAAAGGCTACCCATTCTTTCCCAGTGAAGACCACCAATCCTTCAGTTGTCATGACTTCTCTGAGCCCATTGTTCCTTACTTCCTTTCTCATATAATAATTCTGACTTCCATGACCTTTCCGTCTGCTCCTCCAACATGGATTTTAGAGCACCTACCACAGAAACAAAGCTGAATCCCAATGATTATTAGTCTTCATTCCTTTCACCCTAGATGGAGCTGTATTTTCCTTTCACGCCATTTCCGTTTAGACTTTCTTTTCCAATTCCTTTAAATTGTCCGTCTCGGCTGCCGGGTTTGCAAAGGCTTCTTGTGCTGTTACTGTGTTTTTCTCACACCCCTCTGAAAGCCACAAGGTCAAAACAATACTTCTAATCTCATTTGAAATCCCTTGTGTATGTTGTTTAGTTATGTTTTTTGTGCTGGTTTTCTTGACAGATTTTTGCTTTTAAATAGGGGTTGCAGTTTCTTCTCAGAGGTTGAAGATCTGGCTTCATAGAAATCAGTAAAAAGCTTCCATTACCTTCAGTCAGGACAGGATTTTGTTCAGGTTCCTGAAAGGAGATTGGTTGTTATTACTTCTTGTAATAGTTATTACTTCATCTCTAGATTTTTAGTAGACTGTATAGAAGTTTAAGAAATGTGAAAAAAATGCTAAGAGTGAGTAAAGGTAGGAGAAAGTTTTCTTTTAGCCTGTATCAAAAGGATAGGATGAGTTTGGCTGTTTGGTTTTGGGTTTTTTTGTTGTTGTTGTTTTGTTTTATTGTTTTTTTGTTTGGGGTTTTTGTGTGTGTGTGTGTTTTGGGTTTGGTTGGTTGGGGGTTTTTTTTGTTTGTTTTTTGTTTGTTTTTGTTTTCCATTGTTTTTCAGAAGTAGTGAACCACAAGGTTGGGTTTTTTTAGCTTTAAATAGTAAGTTTGTTTTTTCTGCCATTCTGCCATTCTTATTTACACTGAGTGTGTTCCAAATGCCTCTGAAGTTAGTGAAAACACTCCCATGGAACTCAGCAAACTTCTATCAAATACATGTTATTGTTTCCCTACTCCACATGAAGTAAAAGGGAAATTAGAAGGGCTACCTGTGGCATAAAATACTGTTCGTTTCAAAATCCAGAGCAGCTTTCCTTCCTCCTGTGCTGTTTACTATCTCATTTGAGGGAAATTGAGGTACAAGGATGTAACAATGCACTGCCTACATGTGCTTCAGTATCTGTATGAACCTTCAATTGTAATTTTTGTACTAATGTCAGAGTTAAATACACAATTTTCTGGTTCTTGTAAAATAGCAGAAGGTAGTAAAAGCCCAAATACGTTAAAAAATAGCATTTTTTTACTGTTTTGGGCTTCAATCTGAATTTGCTGCATTTTTAGCATTGTTTCTTTCTCAAACTTCTGTATAGAATATGTAGATTACATCTTCATCTGAACTATGCAGAAGAAATTTGAGAAGTGATGCTTTGAGTGCAGAAAACGGTAGAAAACAGAGGTGGGAAACAGCTCTATTTTTTTTCTAATATACTGTAGAATTTCCAATAATACCATAGAATTCTTATTTTGGACACTGGGCAAAAATTGTATTGTGAGAAAATAAGGCATCGTCAATGTGAGATCTCCCTGTAAACATGGACAAGACCAGGTGAGGAATTTTTTAAATAAATAAATGGAACAGCTATTTGGCAAGACTGCTCTTTTGTAACAGGAAACTTATTTCTAACTGGAGCTGTGTATGAGACACCAGGCACTCAAAGTTGAATTTGTTGCACTAAATGTGCCCCAGGGGTTTGCTGACCAGTTAGGAGGACCAACAGAAGAAACAATAAAGCATTTTTATTAGCCTTAAAGTCAGACCAGTGGGAATTTTTCAGACAAGGGCCTACCCTAGATCTTTTTCATAAACTCACTTGCTCCAAAGTATTTGATAACAAGAGAAATAAAAATAATCAAAAGAAGGGGGAGGAAGAGAGAGAGAACCTACCTTTTGTTAATTAGACAGTCAGATGTTTTGGAAATGTCAAAATTTGGCAGCTCCATACCATTTCTGTCAGTCATTGGATATAAGTGGTTGTGGTGGACATGCCTCTATGTCAGGAAACAGTATGAACAGGATGAAGTTTGTACATACGTGAAAACTACACTGCTGTTTGGACCTGAACTGTGTTTTCTCCATGACTTGCCACCTCATTGTGATTATTGCATTCAAAAGTCTCAGACAAAACAAAGGGACCGTGCAAACATCTCTTGAGAGACAAGTATTTCAGCTGGAGAAATGCTTTGAGTTAACTGCATGTGATGTTCTCAGTGGTAGTGCTCTATCTGCTGCTGTCAGACCAAATACTTTTTTCAGTTTCTCTCATTGCCCAGGAATGTTGCAACAATGGTGGTAAGGGATAACTGCCATTAGCTTATGTGTAGGGCGTGTGGAAACTATCTAACAAAAACTGCTAATAGGAATAAAAATATTAACACGTGTGGAGTTAAGGAAGAAAGTAGCTCTTTTTAAAAGATAAATTCTCTTGCCCTGTGCATTCCCCTCTGAAATGCCCATGTAATGCTGAGATCATGTTCCTGTCTTGACTCTTAAGTTCTCTTCAATGGCTTAACTACAATAGAGTGTAACTTAGGCTGACAATTTTCAGGTGCCTTTGTGGAAACCGACAATGGAAACACAGGGGAAAAAACTACATGGTTCAAAAGTGTCTGTTGATTTGGAACCTAAAGATTCCTAGATTAAGGATGCTGAGATACTTACTGCAAGTTTGCTGCCTTCTGGGTCATGCTCTGAATGTTTTAATTTGACAGAAATAAAGATTAAGCATCTCAAACACTAGTACAGTTGACTGCTAGATAACAGTACTTCTAGAAGTTAGGCCGTTTGAGTTAGGCTTTTTTTCCTCTTATGCCTTACTCTGTCAAAGTCAATCATTGCTGTAAGAGATGAAAGCCCAAATCCTTTATTTCAATGGGAAATAGATACATAAATACCCTTAAAGATTTGATTTGATACTGCTTCTAATAAGCACTGAAGTTAATAGCACACCCTGAATTGATTCTGCTGAGCGTAGGCTCAGATCCTTTTACACTATTGTTGCAGCTGAAGCGCTAGACACTGCAGAAGCATGATTCTAAACCAGGGTTCTTAAGCAAGGTCACCTGATTTTCAGTGCTAGTTCTCTTGAATCCAGTGAAGCTGAAGCTACTTTAACCATGCAAGAGTTTCAGATACTTAAAAGTAGCAACAGTGTGATGAATGACCAATGAAACTTTTCTTGCAACTTTTGAATTTTGAGTGACATTTTTCCATACTAGAATCAAAATCTAGTTTATGGGTACCTCTGTATAATTTCTTGACCTTTATTTTTAGAGATGACCATCAGGATTTCAAAGCAATAAGTTAATCTAACCATATGCCACTACCCTCTCTGGTGTCTTTGCAGACTTAAAATAGACCAAAATTATTTCTCACTAGATATGCTGGCCAAAAACCTGGAAATACCACAGTTGATGAACTGGTGACAGGTTGGGCCAGCTTGCTTTTTGGTTTGTTTCTTTTCTTTTGTATAATTATCAGTCAGTCATTGATTTCCTTGTCAAAGTCATCGGAAAGCTATGGAAAACTTTATCCTAAAATGCTGGGTTTACTGGCTTTCTGTGCTATTTCTTGAAGAAAAAATGTAAAAAATGTGAAGAACTTGCAGAGTCTCTTGCCCTCAAGTCTTTTTACAAGAAACTATTTTTTTATTATTAGACACTGGACCAAACCGCTCTGCAAATTTTCCACTCCTATTAACTGCAAATAACTTCCAGCTTGTATTAACCCCTTTTTGGTCATGACAAGCAAAACTGTTTTATATCTGTGGGGTGTAATGAGAGAAACAGATGAATTTGAGTCTGGATCTCAAGCGGAGCTCTTTTGTGTTGAGACTGTGTTTATGAACTCCTCTGCTAACATTCTCATTCCTAACTCCCCTTAGAGAATGGAAATATTTTTATCAGCTAGAACATTTTGGGAAATACATCCATGATAATGCTGGATTTGATCTTGTGCCCACTGAAGTAAATGACAACGTTCTTGTTAGACTTTGGGAAATGGCTATGCTCTGCAAACATTGTCCTGAAAAGACATCAGTAGCTGATAGGTCCAAGCTGTAGCTCTAAGTTCAGTTCTTCAGCCTCTCTGGTTGTCTAGAGAAGCAAGCAGCAAGACCTCAGATATGACTGGGGTGTATAGACACTAACAAAAACTGCTAATAGGAATAAAAATTTTAATATATATTGAGTTAAGGAAGAAATTAGCTCTTTTTAAGAGAGAAATTCTCTAGCCCTGTGCATTCCCTTCTGAAATGCCTGTGTAATGCTGAGATCATGTTCATGTCTTGACTCCTAAGCCCTCTGCAATGGCTTAACTACAGTAGACAGTAGTTAAGTTAGGCTGACAATTTTCAGGTGCCTTTATGGAAACTGACAATGGAAACACAGGGGGAAAAACTACATGGTTCAAAAGTGTCTGTTGATTTGGAATCTAAAGATTCCTAGATTAAGGATGCTGAGATACTTAGTGCAAGAAATCTTAGGTACCTTTCAGGCTGCAATTGACCTGAGCCAGTCTGTATTGTCAATGCTCCACTCACGCATATGAATCTGAAGAGTGACCCTATAATGAAGGTAGAAGATGCAGACTTCGCTTTACAGGACAGGTTTTTATCAGTTTTTCTTTATAAGCATTTCTTTTATGAAATGTAGAAATTTATTTTCACATTCATTAAGAACTTTTATCAGAGAAATACAGTATAATGTGGCTTCATTTAAAATGAAGCCACATCTTCTAGATGAGGAAAGTTTTATATTTACTCATGCTTTGCCGCAAAAGTGGGGAAAAGTGGTTGCTATGACTATTTAAAATTCTTGTGCTAGAAAGATCCCCAGGTACTATTGTAGTTTTTAATGGGAATTATGGCACAGAGGCACTGACCTATAAAGTTCATTAGGTGTTTAAAATATATTTGAACTTCTTAGCCAGACAAAATTAATGGTTGGCAGGAGGTCACACAGGAACCTTTTGGCAGAGCTGAAAAGTGTTTCCAGCTTCCCTGCGGTGCCTTCAGAAGGATTCTGGCTTTTCACTTTCTTTTCTGGGTGTTGAACAAAGTTCTCCAATTCAGCATTTGCTGAAGCCACCAGAACCTCACCACAGGCTTGAACGGAAATCAGGTCATGTATCAAAAGGATGAGTAGCTGTATTATCACAAAAATTATCTGAATTGTACCTACTTATTCTGATGAGAAAGGTGGTCCTTAGAGTTTTACATGTGACTTTTTATTCTCACTCAAGTTGTAAGCTTCCTTGGTGGAATTTCTTCTGGCTTCTTTTTCAACTAAGTTACTGCTCTAGTTGTTTGGTGGTTGTTCTATTTTTTTTTTCTTTTTTTTTTTTTTCTTTTTTCCCCCTTTTTGTCAGCTTTCTATCTTCACCATGAGGAGAGAATCAAGGCATCTTCAGGCTGTGTCTTCTATGCCTCTGCTGGTTTCTCTCCTCCCATGGCGTCCCTCAAAAATAATCATCGCAACCAAAATAACTAGTCTCTTTTGGAAGTTGTCACCAAAAAGAAATATTACTAAGTCAATATTTTTATTGCTTGATTTTTTTTATTTTTTTTTTTTTCAGGACTCTGCTCTATGGGCTTGAAATCATTAGTTGGGAGACTACTATGGTGGCAGCTGCAGTAGCCTGATGATTAAATCCCCTAACCCATCCTGTTTGCTTACTCTGGGATTCTGAATCATGTCTACGTATCAGAAAAGGTAAATGTGTTTTCTTTGTGTTTTCATCCACCTGCTTGGCTGTGCTGCTAATAAGAATGAGTCTGCAAGGTTTTGTGAGCCAGTCAGGCTCATGGGTTTTGAAATGGAAGTTGTTTGACTCTGCTGAGCCTGATGCACCAGAACAGATCTCATTACAGGTTTGGGCCCCAGGTCATAAGAGAAAACAACAGATGGATGAAATGCACATAAAGGGGAGGGAAGATAAAAGGAGCAGAGCTGGGAAAGGTTTAGGCTAGTTGGAGGAGGGAAGGCTTAGCCTGGATATCTAGTCCAGTCCCAATGTGAGGTTTAGCATTTCTGTCCTCTGTGGAGGAAAACAAAGAAATAAGCAGAGAAAAAAAAAAACCACAACAGAGAAGCATGGCAGGGAGGCGGAAGTATGCTAGATAGAAAGCTGCTATAAGCTATATTATTGGTGTGTAAACTTTGAACATGTACATAGCCCAGAACTATACTTAAGTTGTCATAATTTTGCCTCTGATAAACAATGTAACTGTGTATGCAAATTGTAAGATGAGTGTCTAGTAGAAAGTATTTTCTTTTTCAAATTAAGCTAGACGACTAAGATTTAGTGCTGGAAGGCTATGCTGTGTGCTATGATATCTTCCTTATGAGTGTGCAAATCTTCCTTAATTTGTTAATTCATCCTTGCAATCTGAAAGCTAGAAAGTTTTATTGTACTACTTACTTATGCATAGATATCTCAGTGAAAACAGGAGAAGGATGAAGCAAAGGATGGAGATGGACTCTTAAGTGTGTTTTATTTTGCTTAAAAGTCACATGTTAAAAATAATCCCTTTGCATTCAACTGTAGAAACAGTGTCAGAATCAACAGGGGGCTTTGTGTTTCAACAAGACTGCTCAATTTGTTTTTCATTAAGCATAATTATTTATTGCAAGACATGCAAGTACTGGTAATATCATCTGATTCCTGGAAGGGGGGCAGGGTGTTTTGCTTTGGTTTTGTTGTTTCTCTCTGTGTCTTGGTTTAAATTTATCTCAATCACCCTATTTATTTATTTTTTTTTGACAAGTAAAAAAGGAATGTGTTTTGGATACATCTTAAAAAGTATTGTTTATCCTGACAAAAAGAACAGCAAAAAGAGTAATCTTGAAAGATTTCTGTAATGGAAATGAAACAATCAACTCAGAAATATGAGGAAGAAATTACACCCATTAAATACATCTAGACTGATGAATGATATGATGGCTGCCTATTCAAGTTGGAAATTTTACACATGATTGAAGCTTTATTTAGTCTAATGAAATGTGCTTCCTGAATGCTGCATCTGAGTGACGGCGTGACCTAGAGCACAAAAGAAAGTATTATGTGATTAGACTGAGATCATTCTCATTTAAAGTCATTGTGATATAATTTTAAGTTTTTAATTAGCAGCATATACTTTTGTGTCCATTGCCTCTTTTATTGCAAAAACCTTTTCAGGTCTTGTCCTTCCACAGGCTTGTTTGAAACTCATCACAGATTAACTGCAAAGGGGTTTGGAGTTCACTGAATTTTTTAAATTTTTTAATTTCCCCCCCCCCAACCCAAGAGTGATGTGTGGTGGACTGGAGGAAGCTGATGTATCAGAATAGGCTCATCTTGTGCCAAAGTCTTCGTATGGTCCCCAGTATATTATTTAAATTATTTATTCTTTAGCTCAGAATCCGACTTATATCCCTTGTGTGACCTATGGAAATTTGTTAGTCACATCCTTTACATTAGTGAAGTTAGTTCTTGGTGAAACCACTGATTTGAGATGTACTTTCTTTACCTCCTTAGCTACGGCAGCTGGGATTTCATGAGAGCCATGCCATTACACTGCTTTACACCAGCTAGGAGTTTGTACCCAGATCTTCTACACCACACATCTCTTACCTCACTTCACCTTTATGATCTGGTTCTTTACTTTGAAGCTGGTTTGTGTAACAAGCTGGAAGGCAACTAGCCACACAGAAACCACCAGTGTTTTGATTAAAAGCTATTAAATCACAGTAGACTTGTGCAAAATTTAACATGGTTCATAATACAATTTTATGAGCTTTTGAGATTTTTGGCACCATAAAATGATTTTGTTAATGGGTTTCAGCAGTTATTACTTAGTGATGTTAAAAAGTAATGAAGGGGGAAGTAAATGCAAGGAGTGAGCTTGCTTCTCAAGTACACAGTTCTTCAGTTTCCTAGCGGAGGAACATTTGTAGTGGCAAGCAAATGGATTCAATGTGCTCTGTGTGTGTGAAAGAGCTCACTGCAGACCCCATATTTTTAGACGAATATGAACTTGCTGACGACAATCCTGAGTTTTAGCTTGTTAGCTAGACTGACTGATGAACACCCAGGACCAGACAGATAAGCCAGACACTTAATCTATCTACTGTATGTGTTCAGTCAGACTAAAGCTTTATCAATCATTTCAAACTGCATTTCAAGAGCATATTGTTTAGTTTCCTGTTACCATAAATCACGGAATTTGGAGCCTATAGCAACTTAACTACCTCCTTCATGAGGCAAATGAAGGTATCGATGTAAGTACCTTACTTTGTACCCATATGAAAGATTCATATCTCATAATTCCTTTACACCTTTTTTTTTTTTTTTTTTTTTTTTTTTTCTCCTCCCTCCTAAGTAAGCCTTTAGTTAAAATTTGGGAGGGCAAAAGAAGAAAGTCAGGAACAGCTTCTCAATGAGAGTTTTAAAAATATCTCAATCTGAAATTTAGGATAACTTTCTCAGATCACTTTTTAACTCACTCCATGGATATCTTCTTGATAAGCGTTTTATTTCCAGCTACCAAAAAAATAGTATAAAGCTGAAAAAAGGATACTAAAATTGCATGTGTGAATTGCAGAATAAAATCCTATGCTGAGAGGCAAAAGAAATGATGTTTTCTTAATGGAGGCTTCCCCATTTTTTTGTCTAATACTTTTTTCCATCTGTATGATTCACAAAGATCAAGTAGCATATATACAGATAAGGAAAGCCAATTCACCTCTTTGTTTGTGATACTATACATATATAATTTAGACTTCAGATGTACTCAGACCTCTTTTTTTTTTTTTTTTACCAGAGCTCCATGAGTGTAAGAACTACATCACACTGAAGGTTCACTTAGTCCTGTAACCTGTTTCTGCTGATAACCAAATGCTGCAGTGAAAGGTCTCAAGGTTCATAATAGCAAAATGTGGGATAATCTATTCTTCACTGTTAGATCACCTCAGAGATTTAAGCTTCAAGATGTGAGGTTTAATAAACATTTCAAAACTCACATTAGCATTCTGGATTATGACAACCTCAGATATTCCCAACACTGAGAGAGATCCGTGACTCCTTTTGGAGCTTTGCTAAGATGGTCACATACCTGTGCAGACAGTTTTCCAGCCTCTGGTTCCTGGGAATAAATTAAACATCATGGCTTAAATTTTAGAAGCATCTGTATTATTAACATCAGAATTTTGCCTTCATTATTTTTAGCCATTGTCCTACCTCTTTTTATTTTCTCTTGGTGGCCATAGTAAGTGTACGTTGGTGTGCAAAGAATGCTTTGGTCTCAGCAATGACTCTGCTAAATGGCTGCGCAGCATGGATTGCTGATAAAACACCAAGAGGAGGTTGCATGTGGGAAGCTGGTGAAGCACATTTAAAGGCATGCTATGATTGCAGAAGTTACGGTTAATTAGTCAGAAGTTCTTTCATTAGTTCAAATTATATTTTCAAATATATTCTTTTCAAATATATTAAAAATGTATTTTGTGGTATTATTTTCTAATAATTGGTGAAGTCTGAGTGTAATCTTCATAGTAAATGGCTGGTCTAGATTTGGATCAGCCTTTGTGTGTTATAAACCTGTCAACTAATACTATATTTAGTCATGGTGTAGTGGCTAGCACAGAAGAACAGTTGAAGAGGAGGCATGATAATGTCTATGGGACAAATTACGCATCACAAACAAATTAATTATACGTAATGCTTGGCACAAACCCCATGAATTTTGGGTATGGTCATAATAGGTGTTTTTACCGCCAACAATTATCGTCTGCTTAAATCACGTCTTGAATGAAGAGTGGATCTTGTGATGTTATGGTAAATGCACAGAATACAAATAACTGGACACCTATGGTTTTAAGCTGTATAAATGGGTGAGGAGTACTTGATTGTGCATATACTTCACGTGCGTTCAGAGAGATTTGCTTTCCCATGCTAATTTGAGTGAATGAGTGAGATTATTTCCATGGGTTTCAGTAGACTTTTGGATTGAGTCCTGGAGCCTGATCTCATACTTTTGTTAGAGGAGATTTCTGAGAACATGCAGACCTGGGCATCCAGGGAGCTAGCAAAGCTGAAGTGATTGGAAAGGGCCGCAGCAAGGCCCCTTATTTATATGGTAAATAACTTCCCCAAAATGTTCTGATGAACATTAAGCAGTTGGTGGTTTGTTTCACCTACTTAAAATCAAACTGAAGAAGAGGTAGGGCCACATCCTTTGATAGCTACAGATTGGCTGGTTACAGATGTTGATCAGCTGTATAAAAGCAGGAGGTGAGACTACATTAAAATATAAGTTTTGCATTCATGGACTGTGGGAAAACTAGTTATGCAGCCTTTTATGTTTTCTCTGTTGAAATGCAACTCTTGATCACTGTAGTTTTGAATGATACATGGTTTCTCAGACTATGTGAACAACAGCCTGACCTAAGCTTTGCCAAAGAATGAAGAAGAGTCATGCTTCTTCACAGCATGTTTCTGAGATTTGTCAGTTCTGCTCGTGCTCCTCAGGCCTGAGGAAATCAATGGAAAGTGGTTTCCAGGGATATTCTGCTGATTATTATGAAGAAACTCACAGCCGCACCACATAAATTCTAATGGTACTTGTTCTGACAAATGAATGATAGTGATGATGATGTAGTTTAAAAATACAATACAGGATTAATTTTTTTGTTGTTGTAAAATGTGTTTCAAGAAATTTTTCGTATTAGTGGGAAAATGCTGCATTTTAAGAATTTATAATGCTGTATTATCTTTTCCCTAAGTATGGATTTTGGGCCTAATATGTGATATACATATGTAAAGTGAAATTCAGTGTGTAAAGATACTGCGTTCCTGAGCATTTTTATTACATAGCTATGTAAATATTCTAATGCAAATAGAGGCAATAATTATGGCTTAAGATTATATACATCACAAGTAGGGAATTCCTCCTACATTAAAATGCATATTTTAGAAGCAAATCTGTATCTGATTTAAAAATTTACAGTAGATGACAGCAGCTTACCTCATCATTATCTGGCCTTTTGCAATTCAGGGAACTCATTAAAAATAAAATTTGCGGTGGGGGCAATAGCAAGTGAGCACAGGAATGACTCGCAAGAGAATGGTACACTACAGATGAACTGGATGGTGGACAGATTTGCAGTGTTGTAAAACACATGGGAAAAGTCCCTTCTGTTTGGTGGTTTTGTGTTGTTGTCATTTTGTTGTTTTTCTTCACCCCCTTATTAATTTACCACAACTGCAAGCCATGTGTTCTAGTTCTCGCCTGGGAGAAGAGGCTGGTTATGCCATGTTGTGACTTAGTTGAACCAGTGAGCTAAAAGCAGCTGGAAAACCCCAGGAAATTCTGAATTGCTCATAAAAAAGCCCAGGAACATTGTTTGAAAACCGCTCAGCATAGGGACAACTCCATTCTGGTCATATTGTTGTGCTCCCTGTTATGTGTTAACAGCTCTAATGAAGGACATCAACAGATGAAAATCAAGTGGACAAAATATTCTCAATGAAAGTTTATGCCTTAAAATGATTGGATTCATAGTCCATAAAAAAAAGTTTGTTTAATGTTAGCTCAGTGGTGACTTGTGTGAAATATCCCAACAACTGCATTTGTCAAGTTAGGCAGATGATATACTTCATATAGGTGATGTTGATGTTTTCACTTTCTACCACAGCAGCTGTGGCCCTGTTGAATCAGGTTTAGCAACAATTTTAGTGACAGTCTACACTTGTTGTTTTCTGTGTTCCCTTTTCTTGGAATAGCACTGTTCCTTTGGGGTAGCTCTTGAAAGAAATATCTGAGTGGGTGATAATTCTTAAGAAAACAACATTGATCTCAGCTACCTTGTGTGCAGGCTGCAAGCGGTAGGTAACATAACCATCCTGACCCAAGAACAATCCAGAAAACAGGCAAATTCCTGCTTCAGCTCCTCCTTTCCCTTCTTGTTTTCAAGTGGAGCAAAGAGAAGCATGTTCCTGCCCCTTATGTGACAAATAATTTCCTCTTCTACATTCAGGCTGTATGACAGACTTGAAGTTCCTCTGGTTCTCCCTCTTCTTGAGCCTAGATCTCCAGAAGATCAAGTCTCTTGCATGCCCTCAGCTAAGACCTTTGATGCAGTATCCTAGAGAGAGATGTAGTCAATTTTATTGTCCATATTCACCTCTTTGCCAGCAGATTTGAGGAGTAACATGCAACAAGGAAAAGGGAGAAATTAAAATTTAGAAAGAGAAGGGTTGATATTCTTAATTGTTCAAGGGAAGATTCCTGTTTTAGGTGTCTGTTTTGAAAAGGGAGTAGCTGAACTGCAGTAGGTTGCATGGAGGAAAAAGGATTATGTAAATAGTTTTTTTGTATTGATTCAAGCTTTGCTTTTCTGCTTAATAACATGCCAGTTTTGCTTATGCATGTCTTAGTGGTTAGTGATAGAGAAGTGACTAAAAATGACCATTATCACATATTGGTTTGAAAAGCCTAAAATCAAGTAGATGCATTTTTAGATGGCTCACCTGTGATTAAGACATGATGAGTAAACTGTAAGTTATCATCTGAGCACTGGTATTGTACCATGTGTATGTGCTAGAGTTCCAGCCTATTTGTGCTTGGTGTTGTATGTGTAGGCCAGATGCAGTACACGTCAGTGTGTTTAGAATTTCCAGTAGTCAGAGGTTCTCTTCTAATTTTTTTAGTCCCTCAGTTGCTCACATGCTTTGTGAGGAATTCCAGTTTATTCCTCTTTCATGTCACAGTCTGCAACAGATTCTTTCCTCCACAGACTTTCTGGTCTGTCACTGAAATGGTCCAACACCAAGCAAACTGCCAAGGAGACCTTGAAAAGCACTCCTGAAACCGAAGAGAAACAGGAGATCCACTCAAACAGCACTAGGCTACAGCAAGTTAATAGTTGAGATTTCCTTATAAATAAGTAATTTGTGAGTGGTGGTAGGTTGTGCTAAGCTAGAGTTTGAAAGGGTTGGTGAGTAAAACGGAAACAACCTGTGACAAGAAGAGTTAAGAGAAAAGCTTGGAGATTACATCAAACCAGTAGATTAACTCAAAACTACTTAAAATAAAAACAAAGTTCAAATGATATTTTCACAAGTTCCAATTCTACAGTCACATGCAGTCCCAGTATCCAGATAAAGATATGAGGCTTCATTTTTATAGGATTGTAAAATGGTTCAAGTGGGGAAGGACTTTGGAGATCAGTTAGACCAGCCTCATTTTTGAAACAGAGTAACTAGTGTCCTCATCTGAGGACTGTTTAACCTACAGAACCAGAAAAATCTGTCATGTGGCACATGTATGTTCTGATATAGTCTACCACTTTCATGGACGGGAAAAATTATGTGATTATTTTTCCAAGACTGGGATTGTAACCACTGGAGTGCTCTTCGAACTTTATTTACGGGTGGGTTGGTTTTTTTTTGTTTGTTTGGGTTGTTCAGGTTTTTTTGATAGCTACTGAATTCCCACAGAAATCAAGGTGAATTTTGGGTGGTGAAGAAAATTGTGAGGGCGCTGACCACATCCCTATGACTTTAGAAGGCTAAGCACTTTGAAAGATTGAGCATGGTATGTGCAAGAACACAGTTAGGTAGGTGAAAATTTATCTGGGAATTAGTGTAATCTTACCTACAGCTACTGGCGAAATAGCAAGGCTTTTACATCTTACTGATAAGATTGATATGGGTGGTTGTTGCAGGGTTTTAAACTTCTGTTGTGGCTTAAAACATCTTTTTACCCTAAGTGTTTATATTCAACTTCTGCATTCTCTTTAATTACTTTTTTTTGTTTTGAAATTATAGATTTTTTATTTTTTTCTGAGTGTGTATTCATATTTTGCTTCCAGTTGAGAATTCTAAAAGAAACGTTTGCCTTTTGGATTTCTCTGTCGCAAGCTTAATCCTTCCCAGAGACTCAAATGAGATCAAGGTCAGATTTTTGTCATCAAAGATGGGGTGGGTACATTTCTTTCCTAGCTACACAAGTCTTGTAGGGTTTGATGAGTGTGAAAGGCTGGAGTGATTTAGTAACTTTGGTGTAAGGGAAGAACTCTTATTTTATACCCCTTAACTTTAAGAGCTCTAAAACATTTAGAATAGGGAGTGATTAACGTGTTGTGAAGACAGATCCATTCAGCAAACAGCCTTACCATTTACTGTTGGCAGTAAATACTGTTTACCTAAGAAAACACTAAATCTCTGTTGAAATATATTTAAACTTTGAATTGCATATAGTATATAATTGTATCCATAGTGAGTATCACACATGCACATATATTTTGTAGTGTTATTTTTGCTCGTGTTCTGGAACTAAAACTAAAATGCCTTCAAATTTGATGGCTTTGATATCACAGATGAGAATTTTTATTTTTTTAACAAAAATAGTCTTCTCTTACATTATTTCCTTGAGCAGAAAATGTTGATTTTGGTTTTGAAAGTGTCAAATGGTGTAAGTGCCAAAACAGAAGAGAGTTACCGTACTGTGTACAATACTCTTGGCTTAGATGACTGATTAGGCTTGTGGAAATAGGTATCTAGATTTGTGTATACTCTAGCTTTTTCTTCTTTTGTGAAGAAACAGCTTAATTTTCAGTGATGTGTTGCTCCTTTTTCTCATACAGTCTTAGATCTGTACAGCAAACATGCCACTGAGTCAGGCAACTCATTTAGGTGCTTGTTAGTGAAGTTTTACCCATATTTGCTTGTTCTCGTGCACCTGAAGAATAAAATGTTTTCAGGCATTGAAAAATTATCTTGATTTGAAAAATCTGTGCGTGGAGACTTTGCAGTTCAGAATTATTCAGGTGTGTTAGTCTGTGTTTGAACCCGTGTACATGCTGTAGCTGTGATCACTGATCGTGCCGGCAGTGTGGAACATATACATCATGTATTGTACAGCATGCAGTGAAAAGCTCAGCCTACAGCTACTAGGGCTCATGGGAAAGTACTCCTCTGATGCAAAAATAGGAGGAACAGCCTTGTGACAAGAACTGGCACCTTCATGACAGGCATATCCTTTCACACTGCGGTATAATGCAGTTCAGCATGCTTTGAAGGCCTAAATTGGTGGTGGTCCTGGCTTATCTCTCAGTAGATGCTGATCTTTATCACAGAGTCATAACAAACTGTTTGGTGGAGTTGGAGAGGGTGTGAGAAGCCTTTGGCTTGGTTTAGAATAAATCTGATGTGAACACTGAGATATTCTGTACTTTGAGTGGCTGGCCTTTTTTTAATGTCAGATGTTAAGATGTATATAAAAATCAGTGTTATGTTAGTCCTACTCTGTTGCACTGGATAAAACAAAGAGCACATTTCAATGACATGTTCAAAATTCAGGCATAAATTTCTTGTACCTGAGGACATTCTGTTCAGTTCTTTTGTAACTGCAGTTAAATGATGTGAAGTAAAATGGTGTACCTTCTAGTATGATTTCTCAGGCATATGCAACTTTGTGTTAGTAACTGGGGATCACCTTGATCTAGAGTTTGAGGAGAGAAAATACAAAAATAATTCCGCGATTGGAGGAGAGCAGGGCAAAGTGTTATCTCTGAGCTGTGATATTTGGCTTCCAGTGGACAGAGAAACTTGACATAAATCAAATGTCAAATTAGCTGATAGTAGACAGGAAGGATTAGTGTTGACACAGCAGACCTGACCCCTGCCAGCAGCGTAGCTGTGTTTAAATACAGCCACGTCTGTCTGAAATCACCCCGGGCACATGAGCAGTAGAAACTGTAGGTGAAGATATAGGAAACATGGTACGTTAGGACATTCACATGCCTAATTGGGTTGACAGCTTAGTCTGGATGGAGGACAGTGTTTATTTACTCATTGTCGTGTGATGAGCAACTAGAAAGATATGCCTGCTTTAGCCCATGCTGATCTTGGTCCTAACGCTGTCTGGCTCCAGCTGCAGTAAGCCAGGACAATACAACACAAAAACTTCCTATTCACCATCACTTCTAAGTCTGTCCTGGCATAGATATGCAATGACCTCAGACCACAGTTGACTCTAATAAGGAATTTATCTTCATGGAAATGTGATCTCTTGCTACCAGAAGGCTACAAAAATACAAGTAACAATGGATACATGAAGATAAAGGTTTATCCTGGCCAACTGTTGCATTATCAAAACAGTTCAGCCCTGCTGTGAAACAACTACAGTTTGAAATGTGGTGCTGTCTGAAGCTCTTAAAGTTATCGAGGTCATGATTGGAAGAACATGCTATTATTATTGTTTTTATAAATGAAAATTACTGGATTTGCGCTCTCTTCTTTTGAGTGATGCAGACATTCAATATCAGTTTTCAAATCCCAGCATGCACTTTGCAATTCCTGAAATCTCTGTTTCTGTAGCCAGTTTTTCACTGAGGAATTTTTTTCCTCTCTCTTAACCTCCACCTTCCACACTAGGAGTTCACACTCTGTATGCACTTTTAATCCTGACTTCAGTATGTTTTACTGTGGCTAGTTTTTAGTTAAGGTTTAATATCTTCAGCTTTATATTGCCCCAGGCCATATTATAATGAACAAAAAGCTTTTTCTGTGATCTAGTTGAATTTATACAGATGCCCTTGAAACAGCTGCATAATTTTTCTTACTAACTAGGAAGGATGGCAGTTTACACAGGATAGACCGATGAGCTGAATTCTACTTCCAAACTCAAATTTGCCAAAAGAACATGAGGAAACAAATCCAGATCTATGAACATCCTCCCAGATATTTTGTGATGTTGTTGTTAAATTAATCTTCACCCCCAAAAAAGGAAATTAGATTGAATAAAGATCATATTTTTCTATGGTCCCATATGGCATCTTGTGCAATGAAATCTTTAATCAGATGAGGGCCTCTGGCACAGCAACAACAGCTACTTCCTAGTTTCCCATCTTATAAAGGAAATGGTAAGTTGATTTGGGAAGAACTTTACATGAGCCATTGGGTATTGTAGAATTCCATGCTGCTAAGTTCTTCCTGTGAAGATAGCTTAGATATAGGTCAGATCCAGCAACTGCTCCATCAAGACCTGTAAAGAGATGTATCAAAAGTAAATTTGCAGACTCTGTGAAGGAGATCTATTGCAAATGATGTGGCAAGCTCAGAATAGGCATCAGGCCTCTGACTTTTTTCACTTCATGTCTTAAAAAGTGGCATCTAAAAATGAACAATAATCTGGAGCTTATGTAGATTCCAACAGAGCAGGCAGGTAGGATAACGAATAATACCTGCTGTGTGGGAACCTGATGACAAATTGAAGGACAGCAGATAGGATGGAAGAGTCAAGAGGTCAGTAGTATGCAGCTTAGGGAGCACGTGGTTTGAATGCAACTCTGAAACCTAAGACACCTCATCAATTTGTGAGACTTCTTTAATAAGTGCCGAGGTTCATTTTAAAGCAGGGAATCCTCTCCAGAATTCAAGACACATGAAAGACATTAACTCGTAATTCCTAGTAGTCTCCTGAGTACCTGTTAATAATTATGGCTGGCCTTTTTGGCCTTAGAAGCTTTGAATTACCTGGTGTTAAACCTTTCAGAGTAAACTGGAAAGCAGTATAGGACACTGAATGCAAAAAGGTATGTTTATAAATACTTCTGTGTATTGAAAGTGTGAAGTTTAAGGTTCTTACTTGCTCAGGGTTAGAAAATACCAAATTGAATTGAAGAACAACTATCTGTACATACCTAAAATAACAAGTTTAATAGAAATCTTGTAAAGAAAAGAAAAAAGAAAAGCAATAAACTCTAGTCTGAGATCATTCTATTAAACAGAAATATTATTAAAAGAACAATTTTTAGAAAAATGAGTGATCCATTTGCCCAGCTGTTCTACTAGCAAAGACAATGTTAATTAAAGAAAAAAATGTAGTCCACATATAGTATTCATTCAGTATTAAAGAGGTAAGGAAAGAACAAGACAGATTAGATCCTGGCGTGGAGTGTATGCTCTAATTTTAAAAATATTATAACATATATGTAATAAAGGTGAAGCATCCAACAAAATATAGCGGGAGTGTGGTGCATTGAGTCATGTAGCAAAACTTTTACTCATTACAGTTCTGAAGAATTTGGGGTCAGTTCTCCATTCCAATATAAAGGAGTCTTAAATGGAGTGGGTTTGCAACATATGTTCAGTTAAAAGCCCTCCTTCCAGCTTTCCACTGCCAGAATGAGGTAAAGAATTTAGAGATTTTTAGAACTAGTAAGCCAACCAGTAAAATGGTGCACATTTGTATCTAGCCTGACGAAGTATGGGAAAGCACCCAGAGAAGGCTTGGCTTCTTCACACCAGTGCTGATGGGTAGATGCAATAGGATGAATTATTCAACAGATTACTGTGTCCCAAACCTTGGCAAATACCATCCATGAGAATTCAAAGAGGAAAAAAAAGGCAAGAAAAACCTGACTTCAGTTGCTGTATAAAACCACCGCACCAAATGACAGCTGAGCAACCCATCCATCTGCAACTTGACAACAGCTGAATGTTAGGAAATTGAGAAGGAAGAACTGGAGAAATCTTTGAGACCTGTGTTGGAATATCTAAACATCCTTGACTTCCACTGACATGGGAGGAAAAAAAAAATGAAAATCCACCATTTCTTGGCAGAGAGAAAGCCATGAAATTGCAGAATAACATTGCACTTAACAGAAAAGTTTAGTAAGGCAGTTACCATCAAATGCTCCAGCTCTTTGTTGTCAGGGAGCCTGTATAGGTCAGAAAGATGGGACAGACCCTTCACTGCCTATCCTGCACAATAGCTCAGGCCTTTCCACAGCAGTGTGTTGAGAGCAGAAAGTTTGTCTTCCAGGTACAAAGGTCTCAAACCTGTTTACAACCCCCATGTACTTCCTTACTGGAAAGACTTTTATAATAACTAATATTCTTTAAACATTCTGAATGCTGTCTTTATGCACACTGGGTTAGAAAAATTGAAAGTAATAAGGCAGAAAAAAAGAACAATCTTCCATTTTTAACATGATAGAAAATATAGCCTTTGCTCTCAGGTTTAATTCTTACTCTGTATGTCCACACCGTGTTTGTGATATTTTTTTAAAGCCTGGATAGAATCACACTGAAGTGAGTGTTTGTGAAGTTAATAGAAAATTCTGAGCCTTCAACTCTGACGAATGTAACTCTTGAGTGCTATGAAAAATTTCATTTTCAAGGAAGCCTTGACTTTTTATGGGAAATTTTTCCAGCTGAAAAATTTTACTGGCTCTGCTCTTCATACCCCATTATGGACCAGATTTGAAAATACCTGTGAAAAACAATATATTTGGTTTCAAGGAAATGACTGGGAATGCATGGATGAAAGCATTGTAATTGAGGACATCCAGATCTGTTCTTACAAAAATGCTTTGTATTTACATGGTCCGTTACCTACATGTGCTGAAGAGTATTGCAAACATAGAAAATAAAACTCCAAGAGGGTGAGAGTTAGCCGAGAAAGCCAGCTGTGTATGACTTTGAGTCGTATCCCAAACACTTGGAATACATCTGTATAGCCCTTCAAGATGTGCCATATTTGCAATGTGACAGGTTTGGTCCTAGAACTACTGAGACATAACAGTGAAGGCGTATAAAACCCATGCAGTCATGGAAAAAGAAAATTTCAGTGTCTTTTGACTTTCTGCACAAAATTATTTGTGTTCAGAATTAACAAGATGGGATACAGATGTACTTCAGAAAAACAAGGCAATTCAGTCGGTCTTTTGCAGAGCATTCCCTTAAAAATTCTTTACAATGCTTTAAAAAGATGGGGTGGGGGGCAAGAAGGAAATATAGCTATTCCTTAGAATCATTGTAATCCTCAAGGCCATGTGAGTAGTTTGTTCAGTTGGAGAAACTTCTAGGTAATCATTAAGGTATCTTTTGGCCAAGGAGAAGTTATACTGGGTAGGAGGAATGCAGGGAAGGAAGCTGAGAGATTTGAGTTCAATTCAAACTTCAGGACAAACTTCCCACATGACCACGGGCCTCTCATTTGGACCCATGTTTACCTATGCAATGGAAACACAGTGTGTTTTACCCACACCCTGGCTTGAATCTCAACCCATGATGATTTCTCTGTATCTTTTCTTGATTGGGGAAAAGTATATTTCATTGTGGTCATGCGAGGTGCAACTCATTACTAAATTTTACAGTTTTATTGAACTACTCAAGACCAGAGCTTTCAAAGTGCCTAATGCTTAACAACACTTCTTGATTACAGGAATCTTTGGTTGGAATCTTGTATTTCTGAAATACGTAAATCTGAAAGGAAGATGGTGCTGAGCCACTCTTGAAAGCAGGCTAGCTCTTCTCATTGGAGACCTTATAGGCTCCGTCCTAGAGAAGAACTAACACATACTTGTTCTAAAACAGAAATAAAGCCTTCTCCCTGTTCCTGCAGTTTTTCTAGATGGAGTGTGATCCCAGCTTTTGAGTCTGGCTTAGTATGGTATGTATTTTCTTGATGCAGCTCTCATTGTGTGCTGTATTAAAATACCACTTGCTTGTGTAATGGAAGCCCTCACTACAGGCATGACCACATCCTCATGCTGTTAGAGCAGGAAGTTCTCAGCAAGATGGTGTTACCTGAACAGTTCAGGTGCAAATAGACTGCATATGGCTTTCAGGAGAACAAAATTCACACTAACTTGATGCTTTGGATCCGTGTCTTAGCACGGCTATTTACTGTGTTAAAAGTATCACACTGATGTAAAGATATACTGCTTATGGCTCCATAGACATTATCTCAAGCTAACTTGAACATTTCCATGTGATGGAAATTTGCACAGCGTAGGCTTAGGTACCTGGTCCTTCATGTGAGCCTGAAGTAAATTACATTTTCTCTCTATATTAAGTCCCTTTAAGCAGTGTGTAAAGAGACTGTAGTCCTATGTTACTATAATGGTCTCTCTGGATATTCTAGGTCCGTGTTCATCCCATCCAACTGTAGACACATAAATACTATGCCAAGGTTAGGAACCTAATTATATAGGTAGCCTGGTGAGTTGGTCTTAGGTGAGCAGATGCACCCTATGGAACTGACTGTTGTGTTCTCTTGATGATGGAGACAACTGCCCTTTTAATTTCATGGGACTAGTTAGTAATTGATCCAGGTCCCTTATTCCAAAACATGGTTAGTTTAAGCTATTGCCCCAGTAGCAAAAATAATCTGAAAAAGAGGGTAGAATAAATGGTTACATATGTGCAACTATACCAGTGTATCTGTAGTGTAGCTAGTTTGATGTCCTACCTTAATATTCATACCTACGCAAGTCACATTGTAATTGATTAAGTTTTTAACAGTGTTTCATTAAATCTGACACAAAAGTTGTGATTGTGAATTTGCTAAATCTTGAAATATGGATCCATTTGGAGTCTCTTCTTTAAAAACCAGTTCTTCGGCTTTACCAGAGTTCCTTGTTGAAGTCACCATCAGATTTCAGTTCTGTGGAAAAAGCACTTGTTATAAATCTCAGTCAAGTCAGTAATTGATTGCAGCCTGGAATTGTAAAACTCTAAGTGCCTGAAATAGCATACGTTTGTGGTGTGGTATGTGGTTTCAGTCCAGGTCAAGAAAAAGGGAGGCCTTGGAGAATATGAAAGTCTTAGGAAGCTTTCCACTAATAGAATGGGTCAAGGGATAGCACAGTCAAAGCATCCCATCATTAATGCTATGTGGTGAAATAAACTGGCTTTGACCCACAGTGTTTCAGCTGTTTCAGAAGAAGGACACTCCTTTTTTTTTTCTACCCCTCCTTTTTTTTTTCTACCCCTCCTTTTTTTTTTCCCCATTGGGTACCATGATGGTGTAGTTACTGGGGTCATCTGGGATTGATGGAAGTGATCAGCTATGATCTAAAAATGCTAATCTAAATGAATTTACTCAAAGGATTTTTTTTTTTAATTTTTTTTTCTCTTCAGTGGGACTTGGTGCTTTCACAGTTTTATAAGGATAAAACCTTTTTCATTCAAAGCATTTACTACTATAGCAACAATTATCTATGATTCTATGATAATTATGTTTTGGAAGGAAGAAAAATTAAGTAAGATTTCTCTGTCATGATGCTGAACAGGGACACCCTAACTGCCTTTCCTTCATGATTGAGTAGGGATATCTTAATGACCAGATAGTATTTTGACTTTACACACCATAGTAACTGTGACAAGTAATTTAGGCACCTATAGCTGATGTTTTACAATGATGTAAGGTGTCAGGATATCTCTGACATGGTTTCCTAATGCTTAGGTGCATGCTCTAAAAGCTACAATATTCTTCTTAGTAGTCCAGGCTGGGACCTTTGTCACAGCACTGAGTGCGTGCATAGCACCAACCCAGTAATTGTGTCCAGAACTGCTGTGTGTGAGCCTTGCCTGAGAATTGTAGGTTTCCTTTTTACAGTGGTGGTTTAGAAGATGGTTGTCTCTGGTGCACACTGCATGTTGCTAACTACTCCCAGACCATGGTGTTCAGAAACTTGAGGTTGGAAAATAAAGCAGTCTTTTCCCATCCAAAGCTCTACAGCTGGAAAGAACAAACCAAAGAGCAACTTTGCGTATTTTTTTTGCCCTATATTCAAGAGCCGGTAGATTCAAGTAAGGCATGTAAGAAGGAACTAAAACTTCATCCAGTGGAGAAATAAATCCAAAATAAAACAATGGTCATTAATGTTTTCAGTCAGGAATCAAAGTGAACTCCTTCATGCCCAGAAAGATCAGAGTCTACCCATTAGTCAAGATGCAGTGGATGAAAGAAGGTAGATGATAGTGGAAATAGGCAGTACAGGAATTCAGACAAAAGGGTATGCTCAGAAATTACTATTCATGTAGTCATCTCAGTAACAGATGGCCTCAAGTTCAAACAATGAGGGAGCTTCAGAATTTGCACGATAGAGGGACTTTACAAACTGTCTTGTGCTGAGAGCAAGTGTGAACCAATTCTTTCTAACAGTTGCTCTTGAACAACCACAAACTTTTTAATATTTTTCATTCTATAAGTATGTTATCAAAAAATCTTCTTAGTAAATATTTTGTAATAATTTGAGATAATCAAGATCCTAATATTAAAACTTTACTGACTTTGTAATGAATTAACCTTTGTATTCAACTAGGTTCTAAAAGGTGTTACAAAAGTAAAGCAGTAGCAGGATGCCACAGATCCCTTTAAATAAAATACCCTACTCTTTGCTTGAGGCAAGATTCTGTTCTTTAGAGAGAGATCTCCAGATGGACCATTCCAGATATTCATGGCAAGATTTATGTAGCTTGTTTAAGGTCTTAAAATAAGGTAACTGAGTTTTAAATATCTATGGTGCTTAATAGCTTTGAGAATGATAATTTAATTGGGGTAAAAAAACCCCAAACAAACAGCAAACAACATTCTGAAATGTGGATAAATAATCAGCTAAACTGATGTTTTGGTTGAACAACTTGATTCCCTTATTCCTTGGTCCTTTTTTGCAATACTGTGACATACTTTCAGGGGAATATGTGCCTAAGCACTGGTTAGAGTGACCTACAGAGTATGTGCATAAACTTCTGCCTTGCTTAAATGATACACATATATCTTCACTGGTAGAGTACTAGAGCTGTTCAGCACATCTCAAACAGAGTATATGGCTAGATGAATTAATGGGGCCTATCTCCTAAGAGGTATGTTTATTTAGTGTGACTATATTTAGAGCTATCCTGTTTTAAAGGGCTTGGAGTAAATTTCCTCCCCTCCCTCCACTGCAGAAACATGACTCTTCATTAGCACAGCAGATGATGGTCAGGCTTTGAAAGCTACCAGTAAAACTGAATAAATTCAAGTTTCGAGAATTCACAGTTGCTCTTCTCTGTTTTTTCCCAGCTGCTGAGGAATAAAATATATGCTCAGCTGAATAACTGACAAGCAATAAAGGACTTGCAGCTGGTAGTGGCTCTGTTATCCACCTCAGTGTAGCAGTCTGCCAAGCAGATGAAGAGGAGGGTGGTCTAATCATGAGAGTTAGAGGGAAGAAGAATGACATGTATGACTGGATTCAGCCTTTGGCTTGTTAGGGAGGAGAAGATATTGTTGTTACTGTTAATGACAATTAAGACAAACCTCGTTCTTGGTAATAAACAGTGGAGGGTGCCTGCAGAGAAATCCAGCTGCTGGAATGCCATCAAGTATCTTGTGGAGCACCTGCATTCCAGATGTGTATCTCTGTACCACTCCATCTGCTGAGCACTCCATATGCTACTGCTGGCTTAGGAAAGGGTACAGAAAGTTATGGTTTTCTTACGATTACAGAATTAAACTATCAGCCTTCTTTGACCTACAGGAAAAGCCTAAAACAGATCTTGATTTCCTCTAGATTCAGTATGCTAACAATATTCCTCTGGCAAGGGAAAGAGGGTCAGTTCTTCTCTTAGATCAATGGTAAATCAGGAGTAAGTCAGTGGAGTACACTGTCCAGAAAGCAGTGGAGTAAGATCAGTCAGGCCACGATTGAGGACCAACATGATTCTGCTGTAGCAATGTTCTGCTCACAAGAGTTGAGGTCCTTTAAACAGAAAATCGCCTGTTATTCCTGTAAAGCCTTTCATAGTTCAGTTAAACAGAGGATGGGTGAACATCAGAACAAGGAAAATCCACAACATGGCAGCTAAGGACAATTAAAAGTAGATTATGGAGACTAAACCCACAACTTTTTTACTTCAGAGTCCTCAGGTCTCCTTTGCTATGTTTGTCTTTACAAGAGATGCAGAGAGCAGACCCTGTGCCCAAAGCGAAGTGGAACAGGCTCATTAATGCTAGCCCCTTATTAGAGCAGAATCATGTCCCTGCCTCATGGCATTTTGAACTGTAATTCCTCTGACCCTTCTGGTGTGCCTGGAGAGTCCTATAGGATTAGTATTCGAGTGGGGTTTTTATCACCAGTATCAACTGCCTGAAACATAGCGATGCTGTGTTCCGACTCTCAAGCATGAAACTGCTGGTACATGCGCAGGGGTATGACGCAAAAGCACATGGGAGTGTTTGAGAGTGTAAAGCCTGCTGGGATACTGTCACAGAACTGTGAGGTGGTCAAACTAGGTCTTGTATCTGCGGCTTTGGGAGCAGTCCCCAAAGAGCAGTATTGCTGGCCTGTGCCATGATGTAGTACTGGAGAGAGCTACTTGGATATGATCAGGGAGTGAACTGGTAATTACATAGTATGGATGTTCATAGTTCCAGTGTTTGAGCTCACTTCTAGGACCTATTTTATTAATTCGAGTAAATATATGCCTGAAGGTAGTAGAGAAGGGCATTTCCAGTCTTCAGCTGCATCCTGGACCTGAAATCTGTGCAGCACTGCAGCACGCTCTCAGCCCTTTTCATCTGCTTGTGGATGTGGGTCCTCAGATGAGAGCCTTCTCTTTGCCTCCCAGTGCCTGAACAGGGTCCCACGTATAGCTGACTTTATGATGCTCTTTGTACAACTCTGGCTTAGTTATCAAGCATAAGAGGCAGGTTATACAGGCCTTACTCACAAGGGAGCTAGTTTTAGTCTCATCTCTGTGCTTTCTTTTTACCTCTTGTCTTTCCACGTAGTTCTGGCAGTAGTGGCGGGTTTTTTTCTGAGATATTGGGTGATCTCATCAAAGGAAATCCCATAATGGTTTTTATTAATTTTGGATATTAAACATTCACTCTATCCTTTTACTTTTCCATTGATACATTGAGAGACCGATCAGTATGTGACTAATGTAAAGGATGGTGCTTTAGAGGGAACAAGGACTGATTTAATATGAACTGAGTAGGAAACTATGGCTATCATAAGCTTTGGTGAAATCTGAAGGAAATATATCATGATTCATCCACATTTGATAATATGACAAGGCCCAGATCCATACAAAAGAATACCTGGCCTGCTCTTGAACGTATCTCTTGAGAACAGCACTTCCCACATGTTTGTTGCTCTAGCAACAAGCCTGAACACTGATCACTGTTTTTAAAAAACAACCAGAGAAGTAACAGATTCTGGTATGGGAACTTTTCTGTCATAAAAGAAATTATATTTGCTCTACAAACATTAAGTTGTCCCACTTTTTAAGGACTGGCTGCCACTCTCTGAATCATTAAAAAACAAAAAGGCCCATTTTTTCACTCTTCAGAATCTCAAGATGTGCCAAAACATACACAGACTTCATATTTTCCAGTAGCTACAAATCAGACCCTTTCTCCCAAGAAGATCCCGTTTTAGAACAGTCTCCTAGGTCACTTTACAAGCTCAAAGAGAACCATCTTTAGAAACTAAAATAATTTTCCTTATAGGGTGAACTTTACCTCTCCACTTACAGCTTTTGCATCATCTGTCCTTTAAGGATAGGTTTCAGACAAGGACTTGCACTTTCACCTCTGCGCAGCAGTGTTCACTTTCAAGATGCATATGGATATGAACAGCTCTGAGGGATAATGTGGTGATACTTCACTAGCTTTGATTTCAGTCACTCTTCCCCCAACTCTGTCAACCTTGAAAAATTTGTATATGCCTGTATGTATGCATATGCATACATATGTACGTAAAGAAAAGCTGAGAGAAGCTTGGTGCCCTATGAAACACCTGTATTACAAGATGGTTTATAATCTATTCATATATTCCAATATTTCTGCTGCCTGGGTTCCTACTTTGTAGACAGACCAGCTTTGTTAATATTCTCTATTTCTGTTCTGATTCCTGGTTTTATGTTTCTCCCCCAGTAACACTCAGTACAATAAGGATTTTTTTAAGGCTGAACAACAAGAAGGATAAAAATGGAGAGGGACATACTTTGAATCCCAAAGGTTACCAATTTCTGTCTGAACGGAATAAATGACTGCATATAAATGTGTTTCTTCGTCTTTCAAAAAACGTTTTACTTTTTTCTACTGACCCTGGGTGAGTCTGAAGTTACCTGAAACTGTTTGTAGCTGTTCAGAATTTGCAAGCTTTCCCACCTGAATTCCTCCCCTGTCAGCTGGAGGGGGCTTTCAGGTGGGTGTTTGTTTCATTGCGTCTCAAAGAGATCTGTTCCTGTGCTGAAAGACAAGCCCAAGACAATGTTTTACAGAGCAGAAGATATTGTGAGGGACCAATTATCACATAAGTGGTTCTCACGGCTTGGGCTGGTACTGTGTGCCAGGTTGCACATTAACTTCTTTCACTGCTTTTTACCCAGTTTACTCAACATTCTCAAATGGTGGCTTTGTCAATTGTTTCTCCCTCTGATATTTTGACAGATGATAGCCCCTTGATGCCAGCTTAACCCAGGTAATAAGAAATAGGCCAATGTGAAACTTTAGACTGAAGGACTGCTCTCATTGTATGGAGGAGCAGTGGAGTTGGTTCTGGTTTAGAACAGTTATTAATTTTCACCTGACAAATAGATCTCCCAACCTTGCTCTTGCAATTTTGTCTGTATGTACTGCATTAAAAAAAAAAAACAAAACCAAAAACTTCTTTTTTTTTTTTTTTTTTTCCCTCCTCTGAAACACCATGCTTAAGTATCCTCTAATGAATGCCAGGGTACATTTAGGGAGTATGAATAATATGAGCACAAATGTATGCAAAGATTTAGAGTGTTTCATTGATTTCAAAGGCATGTAGAATGACCAGGCAATTTTCAGTGTAGTTTTCCTATATAAATCTTACCAAAATTGCTGACATTGTGTTATTAACACTAGGTGCTGGTCTTGCTGCAAAGTGACGAGATTTATGCAGAGGATAAAGTAAGGACCACGTGAAAGTGGAGTTTGCTAATTCATATAGCTGTTCTTTAGTTTAAGAGTTTTCTGTAGTTTGTATATTGCATTGACTTACTGTTTCTTCTTCTTCTGATTAGAGATGCTATAGTTGGGGGCGGGGGGGAGGGGAACAAATCACTTTTAAATTTTCCCAGTAGTTCGAACTGAATTTTAATTATCTTTTAAAGTATTTTCCTTTAGCTTAATCCTGTTAGATGCTGAATGCTTTCCATCGTTTCAGACTAACATAGGAGCTGAACTCAGGCAGGGCTAATTGTTCGGACCTTTCTTTTTTCATCCTTTAGGGTTGTTTGTTTTTTTTTTTTTTGGACAATTTGTGATACAGAAGAGCTTAGTGAACAATACTTATGACTGAAACCATTCTTAATAAGAGCATATCACACACATACACATATATGTAAATATGAACCATGTATTTGTTTCCCTGTACTATTATGAACCTTTATAATATTTAAACAGCAAAGATTTTAGAAAAGGCACTGTACTTTTTATTATACTATTGCCTTTATATTTTCATAAACCTAGATGGAAAGATTAATGTAGATAAAAAACTTTCTTTTCTTATTTTTTTCTCTCTGCTTAGTTTCTTTTCCTAAGCTGAAGGAAGTATTTAATGGCATATAAAAAGCACCAATGATAATGAGGAAGTTTTTGTTTAGCTTCCATGTTTTGTTTGCAGAAGCAAAATTATTTCTTAGGCATACTAGAAAATGTCAGTGTTGGGAGGGACTTGTGATGATAGGAACTTTCTCTTTTCTTTTGCATATGTATTCACGTGTCTGTGTGTGTCTTGGGGTCATCATTGCAACCAACAATTTATAATAAATAGCTGCACTATTAGGATTATCTAGTCATTTCTCTTTTATAAAAGCATGATAGAAATTGTTGTTTGTTTTGAAGATCCCAGTGTATGTTCCCCGCAAACACACCCACCTGTGATTTAAAGTGAGAATGTCTCAATGTGATCACCAGGCCTGTGATCTCTGCAGCATAGTGATTCTGGTCTGATTGTGACTTATGCCATTAAACGCAGTTGCAGTTCCTGAAAACAGTATGTGTGCTTGAATTTCAGCATGTGTGCCCTGTTATTGGCTATGAGTTGCTGGGAGTTAAAGACATAAGGGTGATATCTCTCATGTAAAGGGTTCCTGGTTACTACACATCATCAATGAAATTATTCAGGTCACTTCAATTATTCAGTCATTTGCCTAAAGTTAAGCATGCACTTGAAATTAAGCACATGCTACAGTCAGGGCCTGCATTCAGAACCAGTAAGCGCCATGGTGCTGGTTAGATGAGGAGAGTCTCAGAGGTTACACAAATTTGGGGTCCAGAGGCTGAGGTCCTCACTGAGTTCAGTGTGAGCTGACACAGCTTTATGTTGTTCAGGATCAGTCTGCTAAAGTCTAGAGGAGAGCAAGAGACATATGCAGAAGACTCCATTAAAGGAACTCTGATTTAATTTTTAATTTTGACCGTAGTGGGGTCTGGAGGAGTATTTTGTGCAATCTGGCTGATGGAACTGACAGATCCTGCTCCAGGGGGCTCATAATCACAACCAAAGAGAAAACATATTGAAAAACCTCCAGCAAGATAGACTTTTTAAAAAAATCCTTTTCCTCACATATTTAGTCTGAACTAGCAATAACAGCTTCGATGCAGGGCATTTCCTGAGGATTAATGACTGTCTAGGGTCATCATCTCCTCCCAGTTAGTTATTAATCCCCAGGAAATACTCGGTGCCTTGATCATTATTGCTTAATTAGCATTGAGAATGTGGGGGGTTTAGGTTTCTTTTCACGCATCCTGTGAATTACTAGGGTGGGGTTTTCTTTCATTAACTTGCCCTTTTCAGCCTAGATGGGGGCATGGGCTTTGCTTACAGTTTGCAGGTTTGAGAATTTAGTCACAGGGTTAAACCTTTTCAAGCAATGTGAGTTCCATGTGAAAGCACCACTAACAGCACACATCTGCAGTGCATCAAGCAGTGTCCCCCTGCTCAGCTCTGCTGAAAAACATCAGGTGGCATGGGAGCAGTAGCTGGGGTCTGGGAGCAGAGGATGCTGAGAAAGGCAAGGAGAGTTGGGGGGTGAAGAAGGAAAAGGGAGGAAAGAGAAGGTCAACAAACAACTTTATCAGCCACCGAAGAAGTTTCTTGCATCACGTGAGATCTTGAAACTTTGGGAAAATTTTGGACTCCAAGCACTGTTCAAGGAAATGTTGCATAATTCCCAGGGCACCGATTTTAGCTAATGAAATGTATTTAATTAAGAGGGGGAAACATAAATTCAGAGCGTAGCCTTCCTTTCCCACCCCGGTGGAGAGGAAGATGATGTACAAAGTTCCCTTCCAAGCATTGTGCAGTGGGACTGAGCTTGAGAGGGCCATCCCTGTCTACCATCCCATCCCTGCATCACTATTCCCTGTATAAACTACCTGCAACACTAGGAGATACACACTCCATGGTGTATTAATATTGCTTGTGGGGATGTCCTACTATACTAAACTGTGGCTCCAATTACACACAATGGTGGACGGAGCTTGACCCCAAGGATGTGGGCACTGCAAGTCTGCATATCTGTTAATTAATCTATTATATATGTATGCTTTAGTATATTTGGAGAAGAAAACTAATTTTTAAAAGGAAATACCGTATTTTCTGCTCCAAACTAAGTCACAGTATGATATTTTTTTCAATATTTTTGTTTTTAAACTTTTTTGTAGAACTCAACTGAAGGAGGCAATTGGAGGTGGTTTAGTAACATTTCCTAGCTAGTTCTGCTTCAGATTTCATTACTCACTTCTGTTGTGGGAACCTCTGCTTAAGTCTCCTTGGAGGTCTTTTTTGCTACTGTGTGTTTAAGTCAAATTTGTATCAGTCTGAGCTTTGTTTAGGACAATTAGGTGCAAATCGGTTTCATACCTTGCAGTAAAAAAAACTTATCTGGCCGAACAAGAAAGTATACAAATATGCAGGATATGTACTTTGGTCCTCAAAGTGCTACTTTTTTTCTTTTCCTACCTAAATACCCCATTTAATGCTCTAGTCCTGCAGAGAGACAGTGATTCTAAGTGACAGATTTAATTCAGAACGACAGATTTCCATCAGAATTGAGATCTGCACTTTGTTGGGGAACTCCAGTCTTAATTGTGGCTAAGCAAAAAAAAAAAAAAAACAGGGGAAAAAAAAAGAATAAAAAAAAGAAATCCAGGCTTGATTGTTTGGGATGCTACACTTCTCTTGGCTTTGGAAAAACCATTTGCTTGATGAAAGGTGATATAGTAAAAGGAATACCTGCTTATTTGTTAGTTTGAAACATATGTGATTTGGAACAAAAATGTATTTGACTTTTTTTTGTCAACTATCAGAGTAGTTATGCTCTTCAAATTTTGTCTGAAAAAACCCAGATAGATACAATATCACACACAAACCAGTAGAAATAATTATTTTCAGTTATTTTGAAAATAACTTTTCAAAGAAATAGAACCTGCTGTAACTGAAATAATTCCACCTAACCAGATAGTATTTATAATTAATTCAATAGATATAAAAGGATATGACTGATATTGACCTTAACCCTGACCAATGTTAAATCTAATCCTCATTTCAACTCTTTTTTTAAATATGGAAAAAGACTTTTGACAGAGTCAATGGCAACTATATATTTTAGATTCTCTATAGTGTGTGCTATAATGTTCTCATCCAAAACCTGGTCTTGTAACTGACCTCCAACAGCAAATGTATGGCCAATGTCAAGTGATAAAAGGCATAAAAAGAGGAGAGGGAGTAGAAAAAGAGTCATCATGTATATAATATATAAATGTCCAGCAATGAGAGATATTCCTTTGTATATTCAAGTTCATAGCAAATTTCCACACTGAATAGGTTTCGTGGGTTTTAAGGCTTCATCACACATATTTTTACATGGTTGTATTCTTACTAAAGAACAAAAATAAGACACTTGCATAAAATGAAGGGGCTATATAGCCCTTAATAGGTAAGAGGAAACCAAAATGTGTGGGGAAAAAACATTTCTGCTTGCTTGGGAGACAAAGCAATATCATAAATATTGGGGCTTTGCATTTTGCTGTAATAAGGCCAGTCTGAGTGGGAATTAGAAACTACACTGTCACTGGAACAATTTCTGAAAAAAAAAAAAAAAAGAAAAGTTGAAACTGAAGCATAAAATGAGCAGTCACAACTCTGTAATGTCTGATACTGCTTTTGTGGACACCTAAGCCCAGCTGTCTCACTGGCATCCCTGGGATGCCATACTGAGAGGTCGCGTGTTCATGGTCTTGTCCTCCTGGCCGTTGGCACTCTTAGTGTGCTCTGTTTGCGTTGTTTTACCTCTTAGTCTATAAGCTCTTCAGAGCTGTTTAGTCATCTCTCATTAAAATTAGTCTACATCACCCTGAAGCTCTGATGACAGAGAAACACTTTTATAATGCATAGAAAAGATAAAGTCCAGTAACACCCTGACTTGGCTGAGCAGACTGGCACAGGAAGATGAGTAAGAGTCAAAAATAACCGTAGGAGAAGGCAAATCTGAGTATTTAACATGCATATTGTCATGGGTGTAGGAATTGTCCCTCTGCATTTGACCTCTCTGTAGCCTTGATGCTTCCAGCACACCTGCTGGCAGCTGGGTCTGCATTTGGTTAGATGAATTAGTACAGAATTAGTCAGAGCATTTATGCAGGAAATCAGAACAGACCTTAGCTTCATTTCTTAATTTTGCCAAACAGGGTCTGCATCCTGGTTCAAGGCTAACATGAAAAAACTACAGGAACAAAGTGTTATGGTTTTAGCCATATTAGGTAACTACTCTGTCTCCCAGTTGCAGTGAGATGATATCTGACTGGGGCTTTGCAAGTCTATGAGCGAAAGTGTAGACTTATCCTAGAGTTTACCAAAGAGGGTACAGACTGTAATTCACTTTGACATGATTCCCATTTTAAAAACTGCATAATGGTCAGGAAAGCTGTACGAAAATTCAGTTAGTCGCAGTCTGTTTTGAAGAATAATCTGAACTCCCAGTATCACACCACTGTATTGTGATGATATTAAGCTACAGAATAGAAAGCACTATGTGAAATTCTGTACCCATTGAGGTCAATGAAGACTTACATTCAACTGAAATAAGGCCAGAGTTTTATTCTCTACCTAACAGATTACATCCTTTCTAATCCACTCACCCTGGAGGAAAAAAAAAAAATCATTCCAGTTCGTGAGTCCACTGGTGTGTCTGCTCTCTAGCTGCTTCTCTGCTTGCCTTGAAAGGGTCTGCTCAAAAAACCTGATAAAGCCCATATGGCTATTTGATCTAGTTAGTCAAAGGACAGCAATGGAGAGAAGATTACTTGAATCAGGGCTTCTCATTTTCATTCTCACTTCTGCTGGTGGCAAAGCAGGTCTGCATCTAAGTTGTGAGGTAAATTTCCCATAACCCTGGTTCTCTGCCTGACTAGGTGGGGGATCTACAGGAGAAGGTCTAGTGGACAAGGTGTCTGTCTCTGGTCTCTTCCCAACAGGCCATTGAAATATGGTCTAACAGTGCACAATATTATTCCTGAGCTAGAAAAATTAGAAAAGAAAGGCTCTGAATCTCATGCAGTGCAGAGGTCTATCTCATGCAGTAAAGAATGTAACTGAGGTGGGAAACAGGATTATGGGGACCCAAAGTCACCATAGCAGACCTGTACCAAGAAAAGGAAAAAAATGGAGTCTGAAACCATTGATCTGAGCCTTCTGTTTCCTCATCTTTCTTGTAAAACACACATGAAATATCCTAGCGCATGTATGGTCTGTTTGAGTCTAGACATTGTAGAGAAGCACTTAGATCAGTCTTAAGCATACTGGTTGAGACAATACTAGATAGAAATAGTGAAACCCTTACTTGTCTTTGAAAATATGCCTCTGCTTGCTCAGTAACGTTCAAAAAGCCAGATCTGGAATTATTCTTTTTTTTTGCATTTTCTTGTTTTATGAGAAAAGTGTTATCTTTCTGATGCACACATGGTCTGAAAACCAGATGTTATCATCACTTGGTTATAATTCTGCTAGTACAGCATGTTTTGTTTATGAAAGAAAAGACATGGTTGAAATTAGATCTATGTGATACATGTCATCGAGTTTTATTTATTTGCAAATAATAAACAGTTTGCAAAGCATGACTTGAGCTTGTGAGTTGCAGCCTAGTGTCATTTTAATACAAATTTCAGAACACAGGTGTTCAGATGATACAGTGATGGCACCGTAGCTTCTGTGTCTTTAAGTTGGAAAGCACCTTTGAAAAATGTTACTACAAAAGGTCTATTTCATATGCTGCTTTCCTTTGTTAGGAAAGATGGACTCTGTCTTATGACAGCTGTAGTTTAAGTAAACATAAACTCTGGCCCAAATTTCATAACCATCATTTCCTCAAAGCTAGCAGCACTAAACCAAACTATAGTTTTATTTGGCTAACCCCAAAGTAGGATGTGGTTGCCAGCCTCTAAAGCCACACGATCAAGTTTCAAGTAGACGCCACCAGAGCTATGCCTTTGTCTTAATCAGGAAAGTCATGAATGCGTTAGTCCAAAGCCATCAGAATGTTCAACAAACAAATGTAACTGTAACAATAGGTACACTAAAACTAAAACCTATGTGCTCCTTGTCCTGCACCAGGACAGTCCAGGGGTGCCATGATACTGCTGGGCTCGGGAGATGAGCAGTGTTAGAAGGTGATGATTGCTGAGGGACAAGGCTAACTTGTTTTCAACATACTTTCCATTCTGCTGTAAGCACAGAGCTCTGCACAGTGCTGCCAGTCATGGAGTACAATCCCAAGACAGTTGCTGACTGGAAGACTTTCACCTGAGCCCAGGCAGAAAGTTTCTTTACCCGCAGAGGAAGACTGAAACATAAAAATCAGTGGACTGTGGCTGCAATGTGCCTCGTTGCTCTCCTTTTCCTGCATGTGTAAAGCCTGAATGTTGTTACCTTTGCCTACCCTCCTGCCACTGATTCACAGAGATGACGGGCAAGAGTGTTAGGACAGTGCCAGATCTTTCGGTTATAAACAGTTGTGGTGGAAATAAGCTGATTTTGTCTGGCTGAGAACATGGCTCCCTAGGCTTTTCTGTTCTCACTTTCTCACCACCGGCTTTGCTTTTCCTTTTATATTGCAAACACCTCAGTGAGGTGAAGAGATGAACAGATGATAGAGTCAGTGTCCCTTGTTAATGACCAGCACTATATTCACAGCCTCGTTTGGTTTTGTTCCTATTTGCTGCTTCAATGGTGTCAATGAGAAGGAATTGATTTTATTGAGGATGACTCAGTGAATTAAATGAAAAACTGCTCACTTGGCTGGAAAGGCTTTGACAGAAGGCACAGCAGCCGGTCAGATTGAAAACCTTTACATCTCGTGGACCTGGGGAGAGAAGGAGGCAAGAGAAAGGAGGGGAGGGAAGGTCATTGCAGATAAGCTGCAAGGTGACTATTTCAAGGCCTCTGTAAAACAACAGAGCAAACTGCAGTCTCTTATTTTGATTCATGGATCTCCCCTCCCTTTTGTTCCTTGATGCACTAAATCTGTTCCTTAGATCCCCTCATTTCAATAAACACCCAATAAGAAACTAATCGTTGTATGGTGAATTAGAGAAGAAGAAAGGACGCTCAGAAGAAATGTTATGGTCATGGAAGACTCTTATGCATTGTAACCATCTGGTGCACCACAATTACTATGAATGGGATAATTGAGTCCCAAATAACTTCTTTTGGGTACAAATAATAGCCGTCACCCTGATTTGTATTCTTCACAACAGCATCGCCCCATCATTTCACATCACATCTGCACATTTCATTGATTGGGCACTGTGCTAGCAATAAGTTACTACACTTAATTAAGCCCACATAATTCTCTTCAAATGAGCAGTAAAGTTTGTGTATAGGCTAAAAAGAAAAGGGGCTGCAAATGAGACTTTAGTGACTCCACTTTGTATGAGGTATTGAGATTGATGGTGATCCCATGCCACCAAGGTTTTCCTTCAACATAAGAAAACTGTGAAAGCATTAGGCAGCTCAACAGCTGTGTATAATCTGAGGAAGGCCTGATTTCAGACAAACATTCTCCCGGAGGTGACTGAAACCCCATTGTAGCATAATCTTGCTTTTCAGAAAGTGTTACAATTCATTTGATTTGATTTCTCGGGTGCCTGGCTTTCACAGCATCATTAAAAACTCTGTAAGAAACCAAGAAATTGAGTCCTCTGTAAAGAAGCATTGTCTACTTTTCAAGCATGCTTCACTCGAGTGCTAGGAGAAAGAATTGACAGAAAGCAGGCAAACATAAGCCTCGGAGTAGTAAATATTACTGAAAATAAAACATAAAAGATCAGCTTTCCCAATGGGAAAGAATGACCACGTTGAATCTTTAAAGAGATTTTTTTTTCTTGTTTTCTTTTATGCTTTGGTTTTCTATTTTTTAGTTGAAGTAGAGAAGAGCGCATTCCTTCAGTTGCATCACTGTGATATGTTATCATTTCACATGGGTTATTAGTTGTTTCTGAACAGGCTGCTGAGCCTGTCCTGGCAAATAAGCCACCAGGAATGTGCTGGCGAGCCCAGTTGCTCAGGATCAAGCCCAAGAAGCCTTACTGGAATGTCGGGGTCTGTGGGAAGCACAATAGTAAACAAAGAACAGGGTTACAGAGGGAGCAACAACTTAAAAGAAAATGAGAATAAATGTCCATCCTGTTCAAAGAGATTTTTTTTTTTTAAATCAATGTTTTCTCATTCCACCCAAGCAAATCTAGAGCGACTTGAATACATTTTCAGAACAAGTGGCAAAATATCCCATGAATGCTGCAGAGGTCACTTCACACACTCGGTCTGCCCCTCATTTGTTTATCTAAATGCTGACAAATTGCAGCATTTTAACAACATATCTCTGGTACTGAACTTCATGTGCATGGCTTGCCCTCTATCATTGAGCTGATAATGAGGCTAAGCATAAAGCCTTCATTTACTGCTATAAAGGCTTCTGACAGTGATGAATACCAAGTAGAAGAATTAGGTGGTTTATAGGAGAATATGTATTGTGTAAAACCTCTACGCCTTTTATCAACCCTTCTGCTCATTCTCAGTTCCTTCACGTAAGCCATCTCTGCAAGCACTCTAGTAAGCTTTCCTCTTCTTACTTTTACTTTTCACAAGGCTATCTTCCAGAGAGCACTGACTAAGATGTTGTCTCAGCAATTATTCCTGGCTACCCTCTCTGAAATGCCGGAGTCCCCTGTCATTTCACCAGCTGATGATAAACATTCAAAATATTGGTGCCCAAGATGTTTTGCTGCGAGGTAATTCATATCTGCAGTCTTGTGCGTGTCATGGCACAGCAGCTGCCTGTCACTGGGAGATCTTTCCTACAACAAAAGCAGCTTTGTGTTAGTGTTTCTTTGCAAAAGCATCAACTAATATCCCTTTTAGATGGGTATGTTTGTAGAAGAGGTGACTTCTGGGATTTTTTTTTTAAATTGCTGGCTGCAATGGATCAGATTAACATTTCATTGTTCACATCTGAGCTCTGGGCTGATTCTGAGAGCTGAGGGAAATGCGGGGAAAGGATGCTGACAGATCCTGATAGAATATCTAATTTGAGTGAACTAAGGACACCTCCTCCCCCAGGGTTCTTATCCTTTGGGCCATGCAGCTCCTGTTCCTGTCTGCCTCAGTATAGCCCATCTGTGAACATAACTGTGAAGCATTTTACCTTTAAATAGTGTCTGGATAGTTCTGAATTTGTGCTGGTGATACTTTACGGTCCTGTAAAGTTTACACTAGGCTTCATGTATGCCAGAAGGATGTAAGCGCAGAGGGATGTATGCAACCCAGTCTGTAGGGAGGGACTACTGCTCTGTCTTTCACATTAAGATGCCTTAGTGCTCTATGCTGTCCTGGACTCCTCACTGCTCTTTTCTGAGGGTAGAAAGGAGTAGTCAAGTCACCAGCTGAAGACAAAAGCACTTTCTTCCATTTTTGCAATGCCACCTCAATTGTGAACCTATCCCAACAGCAGCTAAAAGGAGTCTGCTGTGCCAGAGGCCACTCTCCATCCTCTCTCCTCCCTCCATAGCTTTTACAGGCAGGTTCACTAGCCTTAGCCTAGAAATCTGTGAGCCACAGCCTGCCAACACTTCTCTCTATTCTTCCTATTTCTGATTTGTTTGTCAGCTCCTTCCTTTGTCATCTCTACATCTTTTTTCACTGCCTTTCACACCCCTATGCCCCACATTTCCCCAGCACTTAGCCTTGCTCTTGGGCACTTATTTCTGTGCCTTTTTTACTTTTTGTTGTCTTCCACACATGTTGTCCGTGTGTATGGTCCTTACTACTTCTTGCACCTCTTTGCTATCACTTCCTCTTCTCTGCAGAAATGCTGCTTTTCTCCTGTCTCTTCTGTGTTACTGGTCTCCTGGCTCCTCTCCTGCTCTTGGCCAGAAGCCTCTGGGTTACTAGTGACTCTAGACCCTAAGAAAGGGTCCTTGAGTGCAGGCACTGGCAGTGATACCTCGTCCCAGTTTTCAGAGGCAGCTGGAAGCCTACTGGCTGTTTCCCAAGGTGCTTGTTGCCTTCAAACATGTCTGGAAGACACAGAAGTCCTCAGTGACCCATGTGCTTGCTGCCTGTCACTTCTGTTGGCTCTTATGGAAACTTCTGGTTGTTAACTTTAACCATTTCATAATTCCTTTTCCTTTCTCCATCAAGAATATTCCTATCACTTTAACACTCATCTTTCCTTAAAAAAAAAAATATTAAAAAATAGCATTTTATTAAATGTACATGACACTGAGGATACAAAAACATCAGCATGGGATAAATTTGCTAATCAAATGCAGATCTGGTCTACATTGTAGTATGACACTGGAAAGGAAATATCTCTTCAAAAGGTTTATTTTAACTCCAAAGGAAAATTAAGAGGAAGAATGTTGAAATACAGAAGAGTCCAGGGGGTGGCAGGGAGGCAAGCTGGAGAATAATTGATGCAAGTAGGGAAGTGGAGCAGAGGCAGTAGTGGAGGTTCCATTCTATGTACAGAATGCTTCAATCAAAATACTGTGCCTGGAGAGGCAAAGCAATGGTTACAACTGGGTGAAACTCAGCCATACTTCTACTGCTCCCACTGGAGGAATTTTAGAGGTTTTGCAGTGCAGATCCTTCGTTCCTTACCCCAAATGTCACCGTGAAACCCAGCCCACCAGGCTGTAGTTGTGGCAGCAGTAGTGGTTTAAGGAGCTTCTCTTTCGGGTGCTCGTTCTCACCCTGCTGAGCCCCTCAGTGTTGTCCTGACAGTTGTTCACGTGGCCTTATTTATATCAGATAAGTGAATTGATCTGGGTTTATTATTTTCCAGGTTTATTTTTAAACCTGGATCCACTCACTGCCACAGTTAACGGCATGACCCTGCAAACTGCTGGCTTGTCACAGCCAAGAGGCTGCAGGCTGAGTTCAGCTCTGGGAACCAGCATGTGGGGCGGGCACAAATGCCATAAGCTGGTGCGGCTGCTGGCCCCCCTGTGCTGCGCTCTGATTTCTCAGATAGAAGCCTAATTGTTTTTTCACAGACTTTGGTGGGAAGTTCCAATTCTTATTGTTCATCCTTGCTCTGCCTTTCATTATGAGGGGTGTTGGGTCCCCTCATTGCTTTAATGAGAACCAAGAAAAACATAATAATTCAAAGGGAAATATGAAAATGCTCTTCAAAATCAGATGTGTGAAACACTAGAGCTAAAAGATGCATGTGAAGTGCTGGTTAGAGGATGCTGCAGCAAAGGCAGCTTAGAAGTTGTCTTTTTTTTTTTTCTCTTTTCATTATTCTCCAGAAGGATGAATTCTCATTTTTGTTTCATGCAGAGTCTCTGAGCACTTAGAGAAGTATTTTTGTATGCTGTGAGGTTGAAGAGAACTATCTTCACTTTAAAACTATTTCTCAGAGTCTTTTTTTCTTGGACTTGTGAGAAGTGGGATTTGGATATAGAAACAGCTTTCACCCTCTATTTCTTTGGGTCTGCAGGCAGAAAAGTCACATGTTTACAAGCGGGAAAAGTGACACAAGCTACATGGGGCAAATACATTAATTCCATCTCCTTTTCATAAGATTTTTCCAAATATTGTTGGTTTGTTTTTCTTTCTCAGGAAGTGCTGCTGCATGCCCCATAGTGCATTTACATTTGCCATGCAGGCCTCAGTCCCCCCAAAATGCTTATAGGTAGATATCCTGCTTTGTTGCTTTTGACCCCATCAAACCAGTTTTCTCTCCATCACTTTGCATGTGTTCTAACTCCCTGAAAATGGATGAGATGAGGGCTTGTCTGATTGTGTTACATGAGAGGAAACTGTGTATGCCACATTTTCAAAGGGGAGAAATGTCTTCTGAAGAGGGCGGGGGGGGGGGGGGGGGGGTGTTTGGGGGGAAACACGGGGGCAACGGTTTAACAAAAAAAGCCGACTGTTTGGGGCTTGTGTTAATAGCCCCAAAGGGGACACAAACG